>VXAA01002186.1:205185-221664 GCA_013399115.1 Anseranas semipalmata | reverse complement strand
GCCCCGGCCGGTGGGCAGCGGCTAGCCCCCTCTTCCGCGCCCCAGGGGAGTACCCCAGCGGCACGGCGGCGGCACGCGGNATGCGAGGGAGCATGCGCGGTGTGGCGGCCCCGCTTGTCCCGCCCGTTCGCCTCGTCTCGGCGTGGAGCCCGGGTTGCGAGGCCTGCGTGGGGCTGCTGCCTCAGGAGGCGAGGGCTGTTTGCGCGTCCTCGGTCACCCCCTCACGGAGCACTAGTGGCAGCCTCCAGCCCGGTCACCGGCCCGCCTTTCCGCCCCACTTTATGAGGGCTTCCAAGGGTTTTAATTCTGCCCAGATCTTACGCAGAGCCCCAAGACAAACACCATCAGTGAGGAAGTGACAGCCTGAGCACATCAAGCCCAAGCCTCCCCCTTGGCTCCCAACAATGATTTCACTGAATCAAGTGGACTTTTAAAGTGCAATTAAAAAAATAATACTTGCCTCCAGCAACCTTTGCATGTGTTCACCCAGATTCCAGTGCCTCTCTCTGCACATCATCCTGGTGTGCTGGCAGTTTTGGTTGCACGGTCGTCTGTGGCGGCCTGGCTGCTTGGAAAGCACAGTGAAACATCAGGGAGCTGAGGCTGCAGCTTAATCACAGCTTAAATACTTGCTTTCAGGGTAACAGGAACAAGAAGGAAGAAAGAGTAAAGGTTAGAAGGCTGATTTTTCAACTTACCTTATATATTTGTGATTAGAATGGAGATGGTAAATTTTGATATGAAATTGCCACTCCTTGTTACCCGATTTCTTAATATCTTCACAAGGAAGACAAGATTTGTGAAATACTCGTCTTGATTTTTTACTTTTATATGACAAAAGTTTAGCTTACAACCATGGGGGCACATTCCATTTGGAAGTTACTTTTATTTCAATTATAAGGACAGAAACCCACTCTCAAACTATACTGAAGTTTGCGTCATAAATACAGTACTTATTCATATAAAAACACATCTGAATGTACTAAATGACCTTTTGAGAAAAAGGATACATTTTTTTCTTCTGTGAACCCTATTAATCATCAGAATGCTTTTTTGCTTTCTTCAAGAAATGTTTATTCTTTCACGCACTCAGCAGTAAATCTCCAAGCAAGACATTTTTTTGGTTTGCTTAAATTGTGTGGGATACAATCTTTCCACCGTCACACATTCTTTTTCACTTTTGTAATTTATAACAAGGAACTGAATGTGACTTTACTAATGCATAAGAGGCTATTCTGTTGATTTTCCATAAAAACAGGAAAATGCACTGACAATGTTGAAAAGTAGTTGTTGACTGTTTGAAAACTACCATCAGCCTTAGATTTTGGCCAATGCTGGCACTTCATAATTAGTTTTATCTAACATAAATAGTTTTTATCTGCCAATAATTGGAAGTTGTAAGTGATGACATTTGCAAAGTTAAAATAGGGCTGCATAATTTAATTCCTGTATATCAGTGCAAGAGACCTGTTGAAAACGCAGAAGAAAAAATGTTAAAAATAATGCTGGAGAAACAGAAAAGGGAAAAGAAGATTTCAACTGTCTATCTAAATCTTTTAACTAAAACCAGCAGAAATTACAGTACTTCTAAATTTATTTTTAATTGTTCCACAGTACCAAAGGCAATAGAAGAATTGATGTTCTATTCATAAATTTTATGAGCTGGTGAGGATCTCAGAACAATCCAGTATTTTTAAAGCATACCTTATAAGTCTTTGAAAATCACACGACAAAATGCAAACCAGCATGCTCATCTCCATAATGACAAAAAGGAAGCACTTTTCTCAATGTGGTTTAATTTTGGTTCAGTATTTTAGTATCATTTTAGTCATATATCTGCTATAGTTGCTTTGTGAGTACAGAACGAACTACAGCTACATTCAAGCATGGAAAAAAGTAGTAGCATAATTCCTAAGTCAGTAGGAGGTATGAACTGCTGTGTTGTGTGAAGCAAAATACCACTGATCAGCTCTGTGGAGTCAGCAACTCCCACTGAGTTCCTGGAGGCATAGAAACTACTGGGTTATAGAAGGACAAATAAGACTCGGTTTCTCTGCAAGAGCAGGGTTTAACTCAATGTTCAATCAGTTTCCTGAAAAATGCAAAATAAAGAAGTGCTACGATACAGTGGTGTGTGTGGTACGACAGGGAATCCTGCCATACTTTGAACATTGCATATACAGACTTCACTGCTCAGCTTCAGGGAAACAATATGTCAAATTGAGGACTGAGAGATACCCACTGAACTGTGGATGCCTGATAGACATGTCTCTCTAGGGGGGGTCAGATGGTGGACGGTTCATCTCTTGAACTGTGACAAATCATTACATCTGGCTCTCAGGAAATTTCTTTTCATGTAAAGCTCTTTCAGGTATGAAGTCAGAGAATCACAGCATGGCTGAGGTTGGAAGGGACCTCTGGAGGCCATCTAGTCTAGCCCCCTGCTTAAGCACGGACAGGTAGAACAGGTTGCCCAAAGCCATGTCCAGGAAGCTTTTGAAGATCTCCAAGAAGGGAAACTCCACAACCTGTGCCAGTGCTCAGTCCCCCAGACAGTAAAGAAGTACTTCCTGATGTTCAGAGGGAACCTCCTCATTGTTGACAGTTTACATCGTCAGCATTTCCCTCTCTATTCATGGCTGCCTTTTTGTTATACAATAGGTGTTTTATACTGTTTTGTTTGCTAAATTTTGCCAAACACAATAAAGGGATTACCTTTACAGCAGTATCCATCTAGTAATATATGAATTGATGTATTTTCATTTGAAATTATTTTAAAAGTTTCTAAGCCAAGTGCAATTTTAACTCCAGTTGGGGCTAGCAAGCCTTACAACCTAGTAAGAATAATGAAAGAACAAAACGTGTTTCCTCAACTCAACGTATTTGCTAATTCTTTTTATTTCTCCAATGATTCTTAAAAGTTAGAAATTCTCACTGGCCCCTCAGAAAGTGCACATTTCAGACTGAAGTCTCTAGGAGTGTTTTCCATAGATAGCATTCGAATATCATTCCCCAGAGCTTTTGTCCTGACTGAACCACTCTATTTGCTTTATAAATAGTACTCTATAAAAAAGGGAGTTATTTTACAGGTTTTGGCAATAAATGTGAGCTACAGAACAGACTGTAGACACCTAATTGTAGTGTTTGGGTTCCTCTACAAAGGTTTAGATGCTCCAGGCACTTTCCATCGACAAATTCTGTATCAGATGATTAGTTCAGTGCCTGTCAAAAGTTGATGGACCTGTGAATATTCCCTTATATTGTCAGTGAAAATTGGTGTGAAACAGTGCCATTTCAGTTGAACAACTCTAGATAACAAACAGTCCATAGATGCTACTGGATTGCTTCCATTCTTCTGTAATACACCAGAAATGACTTGATTGCCTATTATTAAGTGCTAAATTGCTGGGAGGACTTTGGATTAGGAGATCAAAGTACTGTGTAAAACTCGGAGGCAAGCTCCCAAGAAGCAGGCTGATCCAGAGGAACACTTGTGCTTTTTGATGTTGTAGGGTAACAAAAATATGTACAGGTATAACAAGCAAATTTAGGAACTGAATGAGGCTCTTAATGGGTATCATGGACTACACAGGTCTTTACCATTAGCCTGCAGACGTGGTGCTATGGGTGTTATTCTTGAAGTAAGGTACCAAGCTGAGCAAATTGAAGCAGTTGCATGGGCAACTGAAGTTAAATTCCATTAAGATTCCATATCAGGCTTTTTGATTGCTCTCAAAGATGGCCTACTGATCTCAAATAATTAGGCAATTCAGGCTTTTCGTCAGTACTTGAGTGAATCAGGTAAAGCTTTGCCTGAATAGGTACAGAGATACTAACTTATCATTGCTCCACTTTTCATTACTTATTTAGGTGTTTAAAGCAGCTCTGAAACAGTTTGGTTATACTTGTATTCATCTCGCGCCCATGGCCATGGCCATCACCCTCCCATGGCACCAGTGTTCCTATCTACCATACTTAGCTAGTACTATCAGGAGCCAAAATAGACCAGTTATACCTACCAATCGATGAACTATACTTCTTAAGAAATGAAATTAGGATTACAAAGAGACATATCAGGATATATGTTTTTTGTTTTTTTTTTTTCCTGATTCTTCTGCATACTCATATTGTGACTTCATGACCATTGATAATGAAGTTATTTATTCAGGTGATGCCAGTTGCTCTGGAGGAACAATTCATTCCATTGCCATCTTTCAGATCACAGCTATCACTGTCTCTCACAATCACAGCTACTTATGTAAGAGTACTTTGCTTATTTATGCGGAGAGATCCATTCCCAAGAATACAGTCAAAAAGTAAGACTTAGGAACCTGTATTTCTTTGAGTCACTAGACCTGAATCTTAGTTTTATGATGCTTGCTTTCCTGCCTCTGTGCTGTTCACCAGAATTTCCATCCCTAATTTAAATGTCAGGAGTCTTCACCAGAATGTGTGAACAGTTAAACAGCTAAGAACAGGATTCACAGAAGATACCAAAGTTGACCAGGCAGTGGTCAACAATAAGTCATAGAAAATGTTAAGGAAAAAGCTGTGGTTTTAGAGAAAGGTAGGAGCCAAACACCTGGGGAAGAAAAGAAGGAGCTGGATTTATATCTGTGACTTCTTTTGTGGAACTCCCAGTGCTCAGAGTATTCAAAGCTAACAAAAAGTTTTGGAGGCAGTAGCCCCCTGGAGTTAGAGGATCCATAGCACTCACTGTGCTATGGAAAAATCACTGGGTTATGGAAAACTCAGGTTCAAAGTCTTCTTTTGCCTGATTTGGATAATAACCTCAAACCCAGGCTCTCCTGCCTCTCACACCTGATGAACACATGGTGATATATTGAGTGTTATTCTTAACTACTTTAGGATATTCTAATTATTTTCTGAACTCCCACAGAGTACCAACTTTTACTAATTGTGATTTGCACTAAATAGGGTCAGATACCTATGAACTGAAACGTACTGAGAGCATATATCAGTAAGCCTGAAAGGTGAATGGTACCCAATGTCATAGAAACTAGTGACAGAACTAGCTACAATATATTCTCTGCATAACACAGAACCAACCTCTAAAAAAATCGACAGCATGTTCAACAATGACTAACCTAGCACAATTAGGGATTCATTCAGAAGTGTTCCCCACTATTCTATATTGTAGGTAGTTTTATATGATATCATGGGTGCCACATCAAGCAAATAATAATAATAAAAAAGTGGGATGATCCCCTCTGCTTTCCCTGCAGAGAATGCCATTATGCTTTTCCTGCTGATTTCTGTGGAGCTGGAATTTGGTTTTAGACATATAAAAAAGTTTTCATGGAGTAGTGTTCTTTAAATACAACACAGACATGCACAAGCTTTATCTGTACTCACCAAATGATTAACTATTATAACTATTTGAAAAATCAAAACTAAGCACTAAATTTCCGAGATAGGATAAATGTGATTTAAATTCTGCTATGAAAACAATCAACCAAAAGTTGAAAAGTTGCAGCCGATTGTTAGGGTGATGCCATGAGAGCTGTTTGACATGTTTTCCCTATCAGGTTTGCATAGGGAAAGAAGCGATTCAGAGGCACACCATGCAGTTCTGTATTTTCCCACTTGGTGGCAATCATTCCCTGTCTTTCTTTGCCACTTCTGCCCTTTGAGAAAGCTGCTGCTCTGCAGTGTTCTGCAGCCTCTCTCCGTTCGGAGAAAGAATCAAGGTAAAAGTCAAAATATCAAAGGTTGCAAAATAGAAGAGTTTGTTAAGTGGAAATGGAAGTATTTCATAGTTCAGTTGTCAGAGAAATTGTTTTTTTTGTTAGGAAACCTTCTACTAGTTTTATCCCACTGTAGGGCACAGATCAATAGTGGTATATAAAGTGTTGATTAAGAGCAAGTTTACTGAACTTTAGCCTTCATAGAATGAGGAAAATAATAATAAATATGGAAAATATCCTCTACGAATTCCCAAGGCATCATGAGAGTATCTCTACTTTTCCTTTTGTGTGTGCGTGCATGTGTGTGTGCCAACAGCAGGAGTAAATTTACCAGATGATCTTTAAGGTCCCTTCCAAACCAAGCCATTCTATGATTCTAAATGCATGCAGTTAGGAGTTGGTCAAAAGAAAACATGCTGGGGCAAAGTTGTTGCTCTGGCTAGCCAAAGTTATGCCTGCAGAAGCTGTATAGCTGGATACAGCAGTCTTCCATAACGTTAGCAGATGTTTCAGCTTTTTTCTCACCGAGTCCATGAGGTTCCCTTTGCTCTGTCAGGAACAGAGGAGAGCTGCACTGAGCATCAGGCTGTGCTCTGAGGCACACACAGCTTGGTTATGCTGCTTCACAAAAGCATGTAAAGTCTCCCACATACCAGGCACAGCTGGCACTTGAGATAACAAGTAGGAACAGTTCCTTTTTTTATGACACAGAGAAGGTTTGAAAGACAGACTTATGGTCCATCGGACTCAATTCAAGTTGGTGAGAACTAGTGACAGCCTAGGAGTGTTGACTGTAGTGATGGTGATGAGGATGAGAGCTATGGTAACAGTCATGACTAAATGATACAGTGATATAGATAGAACCAAAAATGGTAGTGGCAGTAATAGTTTTCTTTCTTCTTTTCAGAAAGTGGTAGAAGCAGGGAGCAGCAACAACCCACAGGCCCTCTGTCCCTGCCCACACAGGAGTACCAAGGTGAGGAGCAAGGCTGTCCTGCTGTCACTTGCTCTACTGGATCTTGGAGGGGGGAAGAATTAAAGCCCCTTTAGGGGAGGAGAGGAGAGCCAGTGTTCTGGAGTTCCAAGTAGAAGTGGTGAGAAAGGATGCATGAATGGGGGAATGAGCGTACCAGAGGGAAACTGCCAGCAGAGCACAGCAAAGACTTCAGGTTAATGACATTTAGACCCTCTCTTAGTGGATCGTAATTCAGACATCACTTTTGTTCTTCACAGTTCTAACTTCTGATGTGAGAGGAGACCTGGAAAGAGAAACCTGAAGATGGGAAAGAGTTGAAGGAGGAACTACATAATGAATCAGAGAGAAAGGTGGGGGGAAGAGAAGCTTTTGCTATAGTCAGCATCATACTGCACTTCCTTATTCTTTATTAGAAATAGCAGAATACATGCACGTATACTTTTGAGGAAGGAAAAGGAAAAGATGGGGAGGGCAAGGGTGGAGAAAGAGTACATTGCCGTGCTGCCCACTGCAAACTGCACTGGTGCCACTGGGTGCCAGCACAGGTAGTCCCACAGCTGGGTGGCTGGCGAATCTCATGGGCTAATGTCCCTGTGAAAGTGTTGCGGAGCACACGAGCAGATTCTGGCAACAGGGAGCTAAAAGGCTTAGGACAACAAGCAGGTTTCTGAAGAGTAGGTTGGAAAGAGTTGTGGTGTTATCAAAAAGGCTGAGAATGAAAGAGTCTGGAAATTTGGTAGTCTCTTTGTAGGATAAACACTAATAGTTGCACAGTATGGGATGCAAAAGAGGAAACCTACTGAGAGCCTGCCAGGTCCAGTTACTAACCATGAGGCAAGATACAAGCAAGTGACCAGTATAACATTTACCATCACCTTTGAGTTATAAAAAATAATTCAGTTCAGAAGAGAGTTGTGTTTTTAAAAATGCCATGAACTTGCCATCTCACCAAAAAAAAAATCATTTTAACGGTATTGCAAGTTCTGACTAACAGAAAGAGTTTTGCTGAGTTGAATGCTGGATCAGATCAAAGATTAGTATATCACAATGTCGTGTGGTTGAGTGTCCTATCTCAGACAGCCAGAGAAGGTGCATAGGGACAACTATGTGAGCCAGGGCAGTTCTACTAAATATTTCCTATGAGTATTCTCCCAGGATTCAGCCGTTTGTCGTTCAGGGACATCCTGAGCCAGGGATGATTGCTGCATATTCAGTAATCTTCAAAGGTTTTTCTTATGTGACTTCTAGTCTCCTGTTCAACCCCAGGGGACTTTTAACATTCACAGTAGCCTGTGACAAGGAGTCTTGTGGCTCACCCTCACTTTTTTGTTGTTGGTGGTGGTCGTGAATTTGCTACTAGCTAGCTTTATTTCATACCAAATAGTTCTTCTCAGGCTCCTTCAAGGTTGCAGAAAGACAATGACAAGTTTATGTCATCTCACAGTTATTTTTTGGACTGGATAATGAAAAATATGGTGTCACTTCTCAGAATCCTAACACCATCTCTTTGTTCCTGAAGTCCCAAACTTCTTTATATTTTAACGTGTGTAGATGTTCTGTAAAATGATGATTTGTTTAAATTATGACAGCTTTCCTAATCAGTAATGCAAAGCAGTTCAGTCTGTATGTAGTGGGCCACCATGTGCTTTATAACTTTCACAAATCTCATGCTAGATGTAGAAATTTCACTACACACAAAAGACCCCAAGGTCTTCTTTTCTTCTGTTATCCTCCTTCCTTTTCTATTTCTTTTGCTTATTTACTTATTTCAGTCCACAAAACTGAAAATGGCACCATTTTCATTACAAGCACAATCTGGTAAGCATAGTGTCCCACTGAAAATAGTGGTAAAGTATATTCTTGAGAGCAGTGAGGACTCAGTCCTGCAGTATTATTCCATTCTGTGTGCCTATACATTTTATTTAGCATATACACCCTGAATGCGCTTCTAAAATAATCACTCAAGTTGTAGTGTAGAATTCAGTCTTGCAGACTGGTACAGTGTTATAAAGATGACTTCCACAAATAATGAATAGTGCTATTATTCATGTGAAAAGCGAAGCAATCAATGGGGGCTGAATGGTAGTAAATATACTGGTGTCCTTGCACAGTCACAAAAGGACTGTATCTGATGGGATAGATTGTGTGTATTCCCTAAGCAGTGAAGAAAAGTTTGAGGGGGAAGGTTAGGTTGCCAGTTTTTCTTTTTTCTTTTCTTTTCTTTTCTTTTCTTTTCTTTTCTTTTCTTTTCTTTTCTTTTCTTTTCTTTTCTTTTCTTTTCTTTTCTTTTCTTTTCTTTTCTTTTCTTTTCTTTTCTTTTCTTTATTTGGACTAGCTGCATTCTTCTTTGAATAATTATTTTAATGCTCTGTGATATTTCCTGAATACTAATTATCTATCAAGCGTGAGGAGTGCTGTATGATTGTTTTTCATCACTTACTTTATTTCTTTGAGTCTAAATAAATAATAATAATGTTATTTACACCATCCTTTTCCACCAAAGTGCAAATTTTCACTGGGTTGGTTTCATGATACGGCTTAGAAGTAGTGGCAGTAACATCACAGTGGTAATTGGTAATTTATTTAATAATTTTCTTTCTTATGAGGAAGCAATGACCATTTAAACCTACTCTTTGTTTTCTGTTGTTTAACCTGTCTTTCACTTACAGCATTTCACATCTCAGCCATGAAAATTCTGTTGTTTTTTTTTTTAATACTCTGGGACACAGGACCTTCTCAAGAGGAAAAACAAAAAGATGAGTCCACTGGCAAGGTATTTTATTGGTGAGGCAGATATCTAGCTGAATCTCATAGACCTAAACATATCTCGGTATTCTAGTTTTGGTGTGTGTGTATTTTAAATTCTGCTTATGTTATTACTTCCATCAGTTTTACATGTACAAATACAGTTTTCCGAACAATCTCTAGGCCACTAAACAGAGCAAATCCTGGGAGTGGTGGCTGGAGGATCAGCTGTGCTGTGGGAGCCTGCGAAACAGGGTAGGGAGCAGGTACTCTTGCAGTGCTGCTACCAGAGCCCATAGAGGCTTAACCCACACAGAGCAGGGGCTGTGGTGTTAATGAGGCCTATGGACTCCTGCCAGCCTGCTGCTCAACCCTGCACCCCTGGACCTGAAATGGTGGGGAAAAAGATGGCAAGAAAACTGCATAGCTCCATGCAGGCAGGAAGAAGCCATGAGAGTTCATTAGCTCTCCTCAAGGTCTGACTGGGTATATTAACTTCATGTCAACACCACATTTGTCCAATTCTTGGTGTGGTGGCTGCAGGTAGGAGAAAACCTCTCTGCAATCTGAAAGCTCAATAGTTCTTTTAGTAGGAGAAAATTCATATTTTTGTAAGATCCTGAGATACTTCAGACTTAAAATCATGTTATGTAGTGATGAGGGTTTCCCAAATTAGTTCCAGCTGAGCTGATATGTCTATACAGTATAATGTGGCTCCTTTCAGAGAGCTTTGCGCTTGTCCCCAAAGCAGAATATCAGCATTAATATAGCTCTGCCTTGGCACTATTCAGACCACTTCTCAGCTGGGCTTAGTTTGTGAAGTTTCTGAGTCTCTGCTCAATGCCCTGCCTATTTCCCTAGGTGCTTGGTAGATGCAGAAACAAAAAATCTGATATATGAAAATACCAGAATCACTAAATAAAGTGTGAAAGGTTCACCAAGCTGAAGAAGCTTAAGGTCCAAATGCACATGCACGTGCATTTTAACTGTGTAGGTGGCCACAGATTTATTATGAGAAATAGAAGCAGAGGTGACACAGAGCAGAGTGACAATCAAATCCTCAGTGGCAATCTATTGACAATAACACATTGGAAACACATTAGATCCACTGAAGATTTAGAAAAACAAAATAGGAAGTACCAGTTCCAGTGGGTCTCTTCGAAGCACTGTTAAGTACTGACGCAGAACAATTTGGAGAATACCAATCTGGAGAATGGAATTGAGAATAGAATAGAGTTATGACGAGTGCTCAGACTGGAAGCCTGACTATAAAAGTTTGCATGGGAACAAAAGCATTCATGGCTAGAGGAAAATGAAAAAAGAACTTTAGATTAGAAAAGAAAAGGTTCAAGAAGGTATTAACCACAAACCTTTGGATCTACCTCTCAACTACAAAATAGTTTACAATCATAAGACTGAACTTGATCAGCCTGAAAAATGGCATATGACAATTTTTACTGAACTAATTGTTTCTGCACAGTAGAATACAATAAAACTGATTTTGCCAGGCCCAGTTCAGTGCTTTTATGTGCCCTCAAGGCACCATTTATACTCCAATAAAGGGAATTTGTGCATTGAAAAATATTATATCCTTAAATCACAACAATTCCCCGGCATTTGTACTTACAAAATTATAAAATAACTAATTCAAGACTCCTCCCCAGAAAGTCTAATAGTACTTTTCCCCATCCCAAAGATGTGCTGCTGGGTTGGGATTGTTTTTTTAGGACCCTTGTGAAGGAAAGGGCTTTGCAGTAATGAAAGATCTTTTATCAAAACAAAAGAGGATTCTATAAAGAGTTACTCTTTAGCTCCTTTGTAAATGTAGTGGTCCATTCCAGATCAGTCAACTTCTCCATCAGCTTACAAAGAAATTTCCAAGAGGGCAAATCCCAAATTCTGCCAAAACTCCATTTGTTTGTTTATTTTTTTCTTAATTTGATTGCCAAGAGTTTGTGTTTGACTTGTTGCCATGAATAAAACTATTCCTCTCTCAACAATGGGCTCTCCGGGAATGGTGTGGGAAAGCTAATCCCATTACACAGCTCAGAAGTTCCCACTCTGTGGTGACCCAGGAAAGGCGGTTTATCAGGCACTAAGCAGAGCTGTCAGCTGGTCAGCTCAAGCCGCGTATTCTTCTTTGTGGAGCAAAGCAGGCCAGCAGGAGCAGTAGTTGGGTTTTGTTTGTTTGTTTTAAGTAAATAGAACAACAGGGAACTTTTACATCCTTGACCTGAAAGTCATGTTCCTGTAAATAGAGGACATTAATGGTAAAGCATACTACAGTGTCATCAACACAGTGGTCAGCTGTGTTAATTGATTTATAATCAACAGATGAGAGGAGTCTTCCCAAGCTGCTGTGTCTTGTGACATTTTCTGTGACCGTCTATCTCTGTTTGCAATAGCTCTTTTTGCTAGATGCCTCTAACAGAATGGATTTCCCTCGAGGGAAGTGGCATTGAGACTCAATGATGCCTTCATTGTTTTATCTAAGTGATTAGCCTCATGTGATACCTCCTGTCACATGGCCAGGATCTCCTAATGATATCGGAGTGGACATAACTACCTAGAGAAAGGACTCTCTTCCTTGCTAAGGCAGAAACCATGGCATGGCGGAGTGGGGAAGGAGCCTGACTTCACAGTAAAGAGCTGAGAATTGGCTGATGAGGGGCGAGAGCATCCATTTTAGAATTAGAAAACACATGGAAAAATGTGTAACAGCACCTTGGTTTTGATGAGCACTGGATTAATGCAAAGCAAGAAAAAATGTGATTTTTTTTTCTTTAACTTTGCATTTGGCTTGTGAAGCTATTGCTGCAGGAAAGGGGCATGGAGGTGCTGTAAGCACCTGGAATATTGTTTTCCAGAAGCCCAAGCACTGGGGACTAAGTTATTGGTAGATTTGAGTGTCAGACTCAGTCTAGCTCCAGTCTTAGTCCTAGTGCCTTAACTGATTGTCCTAATTGTTCAAATAAAGCAAAATATCATCTGGATATGGGTACAAAATGCCAGAAAAATTTCGATTCAGGTCCTGGTGCAGCTCCAGAAGTGTCACTGTGTGAAGTTCTTTCCTTCCTTTGCATAATATTCCTAGTACTTCCCTTTTGCCTCTGTATAAGTATAATGCTCGTTTTCAGAAGACATAAACTAAACTGTACTCAAGAGAGTCTTGAATGACTCTAGTGATGACAGCCTAACCAGAAAGTGTCAGTGTTTTAAAGTGTCATTTAGAGAATAGCCTTATTAAATTCTTCTTTAAGAGTCAATGCATTAACACATTTTTTCCTTTTTTTTTTTTTTTTTTTCTTCCTTTATTGCCAGCTTTAGAGCAGCTTCTCTTTCCTACTACACTTCTCAGGATGAGCCTGTAAACTAAAAGGTGTCATCAGTTCCCAATGCCAGTGAAGGTGGTTGAGGGAGCTTGGTGATTCCACGAACCAAGGACTCTACAAAGAACTGCCCTTCAGCTACCATTTATCATTTGTTTGCTTTCGTATGTTTTTAACCAACAGCATGGCATGCTGTGATTCTGAGTTGCTGTGCCTTTTTTTTTTCTTTTCAGGGCAGGGATAGGCAACAGTCAATTTTCTGTACTCGGTATTTCGACTGCATGGCATAAAAGGATAACAAAATGCTATTTGTCTCGGTGCACTGGGGTGTGCCACCTATAACCTGATAAAGGAAATAAGGATGCTGAACTAGATAAATATGATCTGTGTTTTAGTTTTGCATTTTTTTTTAATTGCCTGTTACTTCATTGCCCAAGGTCAGTCTTGTCAGACAAGTGGACCGACAGTTCTCTAGAGTAACATAAAACCATTAAGTTGCTCTTTGATCTTGCACCTTCTTTAGAACCTTTTAATCAATTAACCATGAAGCTACTCAACTCGTCTTATTTCCTGCACATAAAACTACTTTGGTTGAGCTGACACATTACTACATTATAGATCAAAGATTGAAGGAAACTTCACATCCAACCAGGATAATTATGTGGAATTTTTCTGAATCTGTTAGA
This sequence comes from Anseranas semipalmata, assembly GCA_013399115.1. Lineage (NCBI taxonomy): Eukaryota > Metazoa > Chordata > Aves > Anseriformes > Anseranatidae > Anseranas > Anseranas semipalmata. Next base: position 208,220 of record VXAA01002186.1, on the reverse strand, counting down.
TACATTTTCATCCCTCACATAGAGGAAAACAACATTTTGATCTAGATTGAATTAAAGGATTCATGTGTATTTTAAAGGGTGGCTAAATGGATTTTTAGCATGATTGACCTTACACAAGGTGTGGATAGATTTCATGGCTAGTTTGCTGAGCCTCAACTGTCCATATATCCTTTGAGAGTACCCACTGTTGATAATAATAGCAAACATGACCTCCTGGAACATGAACACTGATCTCTTCTTTAGGATGCCTTTAAATAAGAAAGAGAATTTAAATATTGTAATGTGAAGCAGATCAACATCTTTTTAGCCCAGGAATTAAAGCTTGATAATGGAAAGAGTTGTGGTTTCAGGCTTGTAGGCCCACACTTCTGTGATCTTATTGGTATACACAAAACTTTTCATCAGAAGAATCAGAGATCCCTTCAGTATTATGTTCTTTTAGATTTGAGGTTATTGATATTACTATTCACTAGCTATATGGAAATTAAGGTATCTCAAAATGTATACTGCATTCCTGCTGGCCAAATACTGTTCTACACAAACAGCTTACTTTGATCAGCTCCTTGTTTGAGCTTCCCCCTGAAGCAGGACGGAGTGTCACCCACACTGGTCCGATGGAGCAAAACATCTGCTCACTTGGAGTTTGCTCCAGGCATATTTTGCACAGCTGTTTCTTGTGGGATTGGCTCGTTCTCTTTCTACTTGCTGATGCTGAAAGATAAGCTGGCCTGGCCCAGATATAAGAGTGTCACCTGGTGTGTGCATTGGTAGCACCCAGAAATATCAAGAACCAGCATGATTTCTCAAGAAAAACCTGTGCCCTATTGATTTCTTTAAACCAGTAAAGAAGCGCTTTTGAAAAAAATCTACTTTGTTAAATGATGGTGTAGGATATTCTTTACAGACATCCCCTTATTCCCTGAAGGCATATCTTGCATCTAGACTCTCTACACTTAAAAGTAGATAGGAAATGGGAACCCTTGTAGGTGCTATAAACTGCATTATTTTCATGCTAAGTTTAAGCCACACTCTCTTTGCAAATCTGTATTGATTTTTCTGAATGTTACACTTCCTTTAACTAAACAGCTCCCTGCTGATGTTTATCTTCCTTTTAAGCTGAATTAAAAGAGAATGAAGAAGTTTGTGGATGGCATGAATAAAGTGCTCTTTGATAGATATATGGCTTTTGAACAAAGAAGAGCACATTCAGCTCTTGGTACTAAGGAAGAATCTGTTTTCCGTAATCTCCCTCTCTGTACAAATTCCTCATTTAAGTCTAAATGGAAATTTCCCAGAAAAGGAAAGGATATTTGTGGAACTTATTTTAACATTTACCTCTGCAGTACCTCTTTAGTGCTGGATTTAAGATCCAGTGGGGTGCTTTCCTTTCAGGATTTGAAAAGATACAAAAATCCAAAAGGAGTCAGGAGGAGGTTATGCTTACTTTTGAGCCCAAAGCAGGCCAAACTTTAGATTCTAGTGTTTGTTTTCTTTCTACCTCAAGCTATAAATCATCCGAGATTCATCAAACTGTTTGCAAATCTAATCCAAGCTGGACCAAGTTACAGACTGGACCAAGATGTAGGTTTATAGTAATGCCTGAAAACAGGAAAGACTTTAGATCAGAAAGGAAAAACTATCTGGTTTCATTACATGTGGCTTCAAGTTTCATTACAAAAGGGTTTACATGGCTTTGATCCCCTAATTTGGCTAAAAACAAAAAAAGAATTCATCTCCATGTGCACACAGCTATTTCAGTGCATGCATGCGACTAAAATAGATATGCTGTACCCTGGTGAACCGCAGCATGTTCCACACAGAAATGCTGCGTTTAAAATGCATAGATTGCAAAGTCAAGATAGATTAGGTCAAACGTCCTCACTGCCAGCTACCTTGAATTCTTAATCATACCTGCTGTTGTTCAGAACTGCTCAGGAGAACTAAAAAGCATAAGTAAGTTCACATCCTGAAAAAGAAAGAGAGAAAGAAAGAAAAAAGTATTTGCTTTCTACCCTTATATATGCGTATATACACACACACTAAAGAAACGATTTTACAAGAAGAATCTGTTTTCCATAATCCTTTATTATGGAGCCACAATTAAGTGAGTCTTTAAAAGTGAGTACTAAAGAAATGACTTCACTAGAAGCAGTTTTACTACAATAGTACTCACTTTATTTATTTAATTTTTTTTCGGTTAAAGACCTCATGTCTTTCATTTTTGACTGCTGTTGCTGAAGAGGAATTGCCAATTCTCTTCACTCCTCTGGAGTCTGGAGAGCAGTGATGAAAAGCGAGCTCCTTTCCCAGAAATCCCAGCAGCGCTTACGTGGGGAAGAGGGGCAGAGCCGAAGGAGAGCATCCACGTGCGCTGAATGGCACAAAGGTTTTTTCCAAAGTAACGCATGCTATGGCTTCTTTAGCCAACACGCTGGAGGACTCGGACCCCTGTTCCAAACCCAGGTTTTGTGCACGGAAACCATTCATTCTTTTTTCTAGCAGATAGAAGTTTTGGTGGCTTCAGGCCAGCTAAGTTGGGTTTACAGCTGCTTTGCATCGCTGAAACAGCATGAAGCAGCTTGAGCCGACAGTGAATCTGGCCCTAGATTTCTTAAAACTGTAATATTTTCTTCTCTATAGTCTAATACCCTTATTTTTCTGCATTTAACAAGCTTATTCAGTACCACGTGAAACACAAATGGGCTGTGGCCACTTCTGCTAGAAGCTGTTATTCCCAAACAGAATGACTTCTGACTGGTTGCTACTGTCTGGGCTGTAATTGTCCTTTCTACAATATTTTGAGAGTATATGGCTGTATTTGTTTCCCAAGAACAATTGCAGCAGTTAATTCCCTTGTGTGTTCAGTACCCAGCAATTTGATACCGAACCAGAGCTGGTTTCTTTTTATCATTTTGACTCATCTTTCCCAGGCACTCGTACTTTACCTATTTGATTGTTTGTTCTCTTAGTCAAAATAACTAGGACACCTTTTTTTTTTTTTTTTTTTTTTCTTTTTTTTGTTTTTTTTTCTCTTT
>VXAA01002186.1:0-205165 GCA_013399115.1 Anseranas semipalmata | reverse complement strand
TTTTTTTTTTTTTCCTCTTTGTCTGTCTGCTTCTAGCTTTTGAGTGTGATTGCTTTGCAGATTTTCAGTTAAGTCTAGGTCTCTTTCTCCTTGCTTTCAATTAACCTGAAGTTACGCCTGCTGCCCCGACTGAAAACGAAGAGGCCTTGTTCTTTGTGTCACATAAAGGGCAAGAGCTTTATTGCTTAAACATTGTCAGCCTCCACTGCTGCCGATTGCTACCAGCACATTGCTGAAACAGTTAATAATACTCGATTTTTAAATGCTCAAATATTAATCAGAGTGTTCTTTCCATCATCAGGATGGCGCTTTGCCCCCACCAGATGCCTCCAGTTTTCACAGTGCATGAAGGTGCAGGACTTGCTGCAGAGGGCAGGAAGAAATGTCCCACTGTGGGCCATGGGAACGGCAGGCACAACCCTGTCCAGAGGCACAGGGATGGGAGAGACGGAGCCTGGGCTGGGTGGGAAGGGGAGGGGAGCAGGAGAGCCCGGAGCTGGAGGGAAGGGGCAAACACCAAGGGCTGGTCTGTGGCTTGCGGCTGCAGAGGATGAGCAGCGTTTTGACCAACTGGGAATCTAGAAACCTTTTTGCTTCCTGCTTTTAAGGTGCTTTGCAAAGTTTCTCGCTACTTTAATCTTTGTATTTGGGAGAACAGTGAACCTTTTTCTGCAGTGAAGTCTATGCAGGATCGCACTGTGGATATTCAGGCACAGAAACATATCCAAACCTTCCTCTCCACAAAAGATATACTAGAATTGGGTAACTTTTTCTTCTTTCTTTAGCCCTAGACACACAGAGGTGTCCTGAGGGGAATTATCAGTGCTTTCATCTTCAACTTTTCCTCCAAGTCCCCTCCGCAATTCTTGGTTTCGTAAGTCATAGTCATTTGAACTCATCTTGATAATCCCATATACCATCAAGCCTGTCATTGCGTAAGCTCTGCTTTTTAGAAGTAAATTTACTACTCAGTGAATGCTTCCAGTTCCTTGGTTCAGTTTCTGCATTATGGGTACACTGGCCAAAATTCATTCCTGCCCTCTTCTTACTGGAAAATGCAATTTTTACTTTTTTTTAGATTTTTGATCGTTGATTTGTCATTTTTTTTTCTCAGTGTCCAAGGTCAGACAATGGTCATTGACTGACAGATTTACAATGCTTGTATTCTTTTTACAGGATCATATTCTTTATTTAGTTTCTCATGTCTGCATTCATGGCAGCTGGGGTACTTCTGCTCAGCTTCCTCTCCTGTGCCCCCTAATGATAGCAGTACTGCTTTTGCATTTCTACCTTTACCTTTAGAAAAAAAAAAATATTTACAAAGCAATTATTGCCCAAAGTAGTTCTTTACTGCATTAGTTTATTTCAAGGGGCGTACCTGGGAGGCTGCTTAATAATGTTCTTCAGTAATCGTGTAACAGTCTGTGTGGCAAAAAAGAAGGCAACAACAAATGAATAATTACCTGCAATTTTTCTGTGAGTTTACAAACATTTTTTTGGTTGATCTATGTGATTTCTGTGGTCAATTTTATTTACTGTTGACACTGACTCATGTCCTTACCTTTCTCCTAGAAAATAATCAACTTCTCAAAAATTGGTGAAAAATTGAAAAATTGGGAAGGAGATCCAATCAGAAACAAGGGCGAGAGAGAGAGAGAGAAAGAGAAAGAGAGAGAAGAACAGGCGAACTTCAAACTCAAAACTTGCTATTTCAAAACAGCAAGCAGCTTCTACAGCACAGGTCAGCTGGTACTGCTCTTATTGCTGTTACCATAGCAGAAACACAGAAATGTGATTAAATAAATAAAGCTAATCAGAAGCAAAAAAAAAGAAAAAGAAAACAAGTTTGCAGTAAAAACAGCTCAAGTTAACCTATTCTCAGAGGACTTTGAAAGAAAACATACTTCTAAAGATGTGCTGTGAGAGATTTTAGGCACAGCTGCAGGAAAAAAAAAGGTATCCTTTCCCTGTCTTTAGAAGGATTAAATCTGTCCTGGAAATTCACCAAAGTGGACAAATAGGCCATCATACAGAAACAACAGATTGAAGCCCAGAATGTGAAAAACTATGAGAAAGAAGAAAAATGTGCAGGAAAAAGGCTACTGGACCTTTTTAAGGAACTTTAATGACAGAATAAGCAACCCAGGCACATTAATTCTATCTTTACTTGTCTCTTGTGATATGGAAAGTATCCTAAAAGGAATTAAAAAAAAGTTCTAACAGACAAAAACAGATAACAATTCCCCTGGTCTGAGTCTATTAAATCCATAAAACATGTAAGCTTATATCAATCTTTGCATGTCAGACTGTTCCACAGGAGGTAATGTAATGTTTTCCAAATTATAAAAGACATGAAAATGTCTGATCTCTGTGGCTAGGTGTAGCCTGTCTCCCTCCTTCTTTAAGGCAGGTCTTCTGATCCTTCTACAAATGTTAAACCTAGAAAAGGAACAAAAACCAAGTCTTAATCTCCTGTATGTAGTATAGTATAGGGCAGCTGTCGAGGGTACTGAGGCTCGATGTTTAGAGCTAACGTAGTTTACCTCTGAATTGGAGTGAAATAAAAGCAAGGGGTTGTAAAGACCAGAAAGCATTAGTAAGATCAACATTTTGAAATTAAGCTGTGGATATGGGAGGCAGTTTGAAAGTCTGTTCCCATGGCTGAGCAAAATTCCTGCAGCATGGGTGTCATGCTGCAGAGCTGGAGCATATTTGCTGGGACTGTGGATAGCCAGAAGTCTTGCTGTTCAATGAGATGACTGTTTTTTCTCAGCTTGACAAATGACACGCAGCACTGACAGAGCACTTCTCTTTTGCTGGCCATCACCCCTACGGACACTGGCCAGAACAGCAGCAGCAGGAACATACCCTCCAACTCTGATTTAATCTCATGGAGCCCAGGAGACTAGTGAATAGAGCTGTTAACTCTCTGTTTGGTTTGCTTTTCCCATCTGTGTTTTATTAAACTGAGAGCAAGATTTATTCACTTTTTTTTTTTTTTTTTTTTTTAAACATCAGGAGCTGTTGGTGTCCAAGATGATGGTTGATGTTAAGGTATACATAGTTTAACCTGGCTGAGGGCCAAAGAGGCCTATAATTTCCAGCCTAGACCATTTATTTGCAAAAAGACACAAAATCCCTCTACTCTCAGACATTTTTGAAAGGATGAGCATGACTACTTTCCGCTCTCCCAGGAACACAATACATAAAGAGCACAGTAAAACAGTAGGCTCTCCAGGATGAGCCAGGCTCTCCAGGCATGCAGGCAAACACTTCAGTTTTACTTTACTCCTGACAGCCCCTACATAGTCACAACTACCAGTGATTTTCTGATTTCCACTCCAGGAATCTTAAATAGATTGGAGATACCAGCTCAGTGGATAAATATTTCTTCTAAAAGCCAAGAATCCTGAATGGCTCAGCTGGGGAATTTCACTTTATGAGAACTGAAATTATGTGCCAGGCTCTCCACTGCAAGGTGGGATAGCTGAAGCACAGACACTTGCATGCCTAATGAGCTACTGAGAGAATAGCGCTGGCTTCTAAAGGAAAAGGAACCAAAAGATATGATTTTGAATTGCTTCAAAAAGATAAACTTTTCCTGAAATACAGTTAACTCAAGATAGAAAGAACAAGCGTGCAGTTTTTGGAACTGTGAAGAGGTTTCTTTTAAGTACATACGTTTCAACCGGTAACAGATAAAGCTCCCAAAATCCAGAGCTTCAAAGCAAACAGCCTCTAACATTGTTGACACTTTTCCAAAACTTCTGGGCTTTTTCTTCTCAACAACAAGCTCCTTTCCAAAATGTGCCACTCTCCCCCTCATCTCTTAATCATCACTCATCTCATCAAAACTAACATGATGGATCATCAGGTCTGCCAGATTTGTTGTCATCTACAAAACCTCTGCATTCTCGTTTTTCCAAGCAAATACCTTCATAACATCATACGAATATATTGACTATAGCACCTACACATGGCACCATTACTTTACAATAATTCTTCTAATACTAAGCTTTATGGTACCCCCATATGGCAGTAAAAATTAGTTCTGAATACAAGGCATTATTGCAGTAGAGCTTACAAAATAAAATGTGTCTCTCAAAGCTTATTCAGAACTCACTGTTGGTTTGCTGAAAACTCTATCACTTTTTCTATCACCATTTCTATCACTTGCATCCATCTTTCCCAGCAACTTACATACAGGCTGTAGAATTTAGTTCCATGTATGACAGTTCATGTGCAGAATTGACTTTCAACGTCGTTAACAAAAAAGCAATGACTTTTGTTACTCTTTCATTCAAGAAGAATGTTCTGTTTTCCATGTCCATTTTTATCATCTGATATGACAGTGGGAGCTGTGCATGAAGCAGTAGAAATTAAGTAGCATCCATGTGCTTTTTCTTTAACAGCTTTTAAGAATACTGGCAGAAAACGATGGAATCTGTAAGTTTATTTTTTTCTTGGTTTCTAATGAAAAAAAGAATTTGTGTAAACTCGAAGTGAGGAACTTGGTCACTGTACTGAGTCCTAGCCTTCAGATTCAATGCTGTTTATGCATTTTATTCAATACCTTAAAAGCAGGATATATGTGCGTGATTCATATAACAGGCCACAGACTTTAGGAGGGAAACATAATCCCTGAAAACTGTGTTAAAAGCTCCATCATCTCCTCCTTAGTTTGGAGTTTGGAGTGTTCTGCACTGAAATGAATTATCTACTGTGTTAGCTATGCCTAAAGCTATAGTTCCCTCAGAACCCCAGTTCCCTTTCAAGGAATATTGGTACAAGGCAGCCTACTATTACAGCAATATTACAGAAAGTCTGATTTAGGTATGAGGAAGGGGTCAGGATGACCCATTCCATTAAGAAATGATGAAGCTGTATTGTGTCATACACAGTGGCACACCTTGTAGATGCTTAAGAACTTTCAGTGGTGAAAATACACGAATGCCCAGGTTTCTGAGGTGAACTGAGCCACAATGGGATGTAGGTGCCTTATATCCTCCAGAGGTGTACTGGTTGGTGCCAAAAATTTTTGTTTGTTTTGAAATTAAATCTTAGGTTCCTGTTTGGCTTTGCTTAGAGTCCGCAAAAAAGTCCCTGTCTTGATGGACTCAGGATCACAGTACCTGCTAGTATTGCTTGAAAACCAAAACAAAGCTCCTCTTTCTCTGTCAGTATGACGACAAAAAGCAGTCGAGCTCCAGATACTTGGTACAGACATTTTGATTGTATACAGAAAAATAATCCTGTTTCTCCAAGAATGCTATATAAGTAGTATTTTGCAAAAATGGCTACTTTTTCCTCAAAGCTTCTAACATTTACAGATTATTTAGAAGTCATAGGAACAAGAAAGAAGGCCTCATGCCAAAGGCTGTTTCATTGGATATTTAGACAATTTCTAAGGTAGACTGAGTAAAATAAATACAGAAATATATGCAAAAATTGTATTACAGAAGTGAAACCTGTTTAAGTATCAATCCCATCCAACTGCTGAAATTTAAAATATTTAATCCAAGATTAGTGAAAATGAAGCTCTCTGAAGAATCAAGTTACTTGCTAAAACAACTCTCAAATTGCCATATGTATAACCATTAAAATATTAGGATTGACTTAATTTGCCTTTTCATGCTGTGCACTTTATTTATAAGACTTTTATTAATTTTGCTATGAGTTCAGCTGTGTTCGTAAGGAACTGACATTCTCAGATGTCCCTGCTTGTAAGTGTAATAATCCCAAGATAATTCCTTCTTCAGATTTGCAGCAATGAATACACTAGAAGTAGGGTTGGGTTTTATTCTTTTTTTTTTTTTTTCTTTACCAAATATTCTTTGCAACTACAGGTGTTCAATTAAAGGCTGTCAGACAATTTAAACTTCTCAGAAGAATACAAATAAAAGCTGTTAGTGAAGTAAATATCTGTTTAATTTACAAACATCAGTAGCATTACTGATATCAGTCCAAATAAGACAAAGCACGCTGCATTACACATGTACATCTAACTTTTTTTGTAAAAAAAAAAAATAATAATAATAAAATAAAATTGAAAAACATCTGCATTTTTACAGGGTACCCTGGGTTTTACTGAAAGAAGAACACAACCCACTATTAAAGATTACCAAATCTACATTATAATTTAGCAGCAACATGTTAACATGGGGAACATTAGGGCAGTAAAGTAGTTTTATTATTTTGGGAAAGTCACAGTTCTTGATAGCACAGCCTTTTTTTCTTTTTTTTCTTTTTTTATAAAAAAGGTAAAGAGCTCCATGGGAATATTAATTTATAAAGGTCTACTTTCTAATGTCATTTTCTACACGCCATCTTATTTTCTGTAAGTACTGTATATAGGGAAAATTAACTTCTCTACAATTGCCATCTAGTGTAAAGACATGTTCTGTCATACATTACAGGTTCTTGGAAGGTGTCCTGAATATCTGCTGTACGTGAAAACTGCAGATTGTCATCACTTTCAGATTCAGTGACACCAAGTGGTCAGATTCTAAGGAAAAGAAAAGGGAAGGGGAGGAAAAAACAGACCGAAAACATTTACCCCAAGACGACATGCTACGTTAGTTCTATTGCAAAAAAATCCTGATTTTTAAGTCTTTTTCTTTAAAAAAAATACAAAAATACTGGGACAAATATAAATTAATATATATTAAAGCATTGAAAAACAGTAAAAGGGATGGCCTAAAAGGGTTAAGTACAATGTACTTTGATACAATAAATATTTCTCAATGAAACTGAATACTGTATAGAGTTGTTTTAGAACTCATAGAAACAGAAATCCATATTATTACTAATTTATCCATCAATAATCTATTTTTATCATCCCCAAAACATTTATATTACAAAAAATTAATACTGGAAAAGGGCAGAAAAACACTTTTTGTATGCTTCTTTCGCTAACATGCTGACATGAAAGTATACATCATCAGGAGATTTCAGGATTATAGTATATTCTCGTATCTCCCATTTCCCATCTACTAAATGGGACCCCATCTTCTCAAGATGCTCAATAATACCAAAAGATAAAATGTATTTCATACAGGTGTTATTTCTGTATAATCTGATTCTTTTCACTCATAATGCATCCTCATCCATAGGTAAGTGACTGGTATGGTCTGTCAAGACAATAAAATATACTGATACAAAAGTGAAAAAACAAGCCTCATGTTCTGGTCAACATTTCATCTCTGAGCTGTTAAGTTGAAAGTCACATATGTATAGTGTCAGTGTATCTTCAGCATGTTATAAAGAAGAATCCGTGTTAAAAGCAGTTAAGTTTCCCATCACTGTTGCAATGTTACCAGGTCTTTTTTTTTTTTCCTTCAAAGCTCCTCTTGGTTATGAGAAGTCTCAGTTCAAGCACTTGAATCTTTTTTCAAATGAAGAAAAAGTCTTTATTCTCATAATAAAAATAAGTCTGTTCTGTATTTTACAATATATTTCAAATATTTCCACTATGAAGCATTAATTAGTCCGACACGGTCAATAAGTATACAACATTTTCAAAAGACAAGTGTGACAGGGACACTTAGGAGGGACAATTTGTACAGCCACACTTCACCACTTTCTCAACCTCGTCCACAAATGACGACCCATCAGTGCATTCAAAAGAGTATTTCCGTCTCTTGCTCCTTAGTGGTCCACAGCACTGCCCGGTTGAACATCCTCCTTTACATTCTAGTCTCGATACCTTCTTGGTCGTCTGGCACGCAGCATACCCTTGCTGCTTTTGGTAGTAATCTCGGATTCGTTCCCCTCGACAAGAGATTTCTGCAGAAAACAACATTTAAAGTAAGAGATACACTTTTGAGATACAGGTCACAGAGTGGTTGAGATTGCTAAAGTAGATGCTATGTTTCTAATTGCAGTTGGGATTGATATTTTAAAGTTTAACTCAGGCTGCATAATGGAAACTAGTGGTTCTATCAAACATAATTTGATTAATGCTGAGTTTTATTTCCTATACCTCCTATTTTCAGTAAAGTTTATATTATGTATATGTAAACCATAAATACAAAGCTATTACAATGACAAGAAAATTGGAAGCTTAAATCTTTTCCTCTTTTATAAAAATACACATCTTCTGTTCCTACATTGCTAGCAGCTGGTTCTATTTACCATAGGGAAATGTTTCAGAGAGCATGCAATTTAATTTATTAGACCTGGAGTTTAATATTATTCAATCTGTTATTTAATACAAGTTACATTCCACTAACTTCATAAATTACCGAGGTATAAAACCAGCTAAAAATGAGACATCTGTTAAAAGTTCTACAACCATATTCTTCTCTTCTATTCACATCTATGTACAATACAAAATAAATGCCATCTGGGGTAAGGGAAAGAGGGAGAGGGAGAGCTTTGATAGACAAAGGAAAAAGAAAAAGGTAGGGGGAAAAGTCATCCTGTTTTCATCCATCTCACCTGCATAATTCGCTGTGATAAATCAGTTGAAGCTGAGAGGTCAAAAGTAGAGTTTGTGATAAAACTAGGAGCAGAATCATTGGATTTGGCTTCTCAGTTGCAGAAGATAGAGAAACAATAAATACAGAAAGATACAGCAGGTAAAAGGTAATAGTTAAATATAGTAAAAATGTGTTTCTGAATAAAGGCAAAAAAAAAATGTTTTCACAGCAAAACATTTGATGAAAAATCTTCAAAATGTAAATAAATTCATGAGAAAAGTTTGATTTTTCTCTCACTGAGATAAACTCTTATGGTCAAAAAAAAAGCAACAAATGTGTGTATTGTGGGGGAAAAAAAAGTTGGTAATGTTGTTGGCTGTTCATGTTTTAATAAAACAAACCTCTTCTCTCAGACCAAAACAATAACATGATTTTTTATTTTTATTTTTTTTTACCTTTATCACAGCTGTCCCCCGTGTATCCGCTGCTGCATTCGCAATATGGTTTCCCAAGTCCTGAAAGCCTGCATTTGCCATGTTTACACCTGATGGATTGGCAGGGGTTAAACAGCATTTCCTCTTCATCACAGAGGACTCCCCCATGTCCCTGCAGGCATTTACAACTGTATGAAAACGCATTGATTGGCAAGCAGGTACCATGCACACATCTACAGGGGAAACAAGCCCAAGAGAATAAAAATAAATTATTCATCAAAGTTCAGGCTAAGCAACATTAACTACAAATACTTTGGACTGTACTCAGAAGAAATTGCTTTTTTTTTCTAATGGACTTTTTCAGTGAGATGCAGTGAAGTGGTTTATAAGCTTCTTGTAATTGGTATGCAGGTTTACAGAAACCAAGCTGCAGTACAGAACTCTGTTTCACCAGAAAACAACCACTGTAGATGTGTTATGGAAGACTTTAACAGGCCACAGTTATTAAAGCCAACATTTCCTGTCTACCTAAATTTTTAGCATGCTTTCAAGAACACAGCAAGATCACACCCAAATGTAATCCATTAGACTGAAATAGAGAAAAAGGATACTCACCTGAAATTCTGGTTCTTGTATCATTTAAAAAAAACATGTTGTCACTCATGAAGTATGGGGCTCCCAGCACAAAGACAGGTCAGACACTTCCTAGCTAAAACTCTTCCGATCCAAGCAATGGCAGTTTCAAAGCTGAACATGTGTGTGCCCCCCCCTCCCTGCCCCTTCAAATACATTTGTCCGCATTGAAAACTGCCATTAGCATGGTCACGTAACGTGTGAGCCAGGTCTTCACTAAAGGCTGGCAGTACTCATCTAGTACTCATGCAGAAGCTCAAACTAAATGACGCTGCATATTACCAAGTCTCACCCAAATGATTTAAACTAGCTACTCTCTCTGTTGGGCTGTTGAAAATATTTGTGGCAGGCTCAAATTTGTTGTTCGACAAAAAGGCTGTGAGTTAAGCTGTATCTTCTGATTGTACAGTATGGGAACACATAGCTGGTCTTACTTCTCTGAGAGAGGTGGTGTTTCCCAAAAGAAGGATGTTTAATTACCTGTTCCTAGGTGTAAGCTGAAGATTAGGGGAATTCATCTTCTGAAAACATCACCAATGACTTGCAATAAAATCACTTCCCTTTGTTCATTTGGTGGCACAGGGTCAATAACTTTCTTCCTAGAAATAATGTCATTTCCTTTAACTGTTGTCTTGACACACAAGTTTTCTATCTACATACTGTTTTACAGGGAGACAGCAAAGATTCCTCTGTAGGGAGGAATGCAATCCTGACACTCAAGGTCATGGTCAACCTAATGTTTCTCCTCTCTGTATTGTAAGATCCCTAAGCCCACAGCCTCCTTAGCAGTTTGGCAGCCACATAAAGAAGTAAATAAGTAAATAAATGAAAAAGTAAATAAGTAAATAAATGAAAAAAAAATTACATTCAATCTAAATTAAAATACTTTGTTTCAATTTGGAAGATGAAGAAAAATTTATATAAAATGTCATAAAAGAAGAGTTCTGTTAAGAACATCTCATTTTGAAATTGTTTAGATAATGGTCTATTTCTGGAAACTTTTTGCTTTGTACTCTACTCCTTCAATACAGTAAGAATTTTGGTAAAAATTGAAAAGAAGGCACAATACATTTTAACTTTGACAAACTTGAATTAACTATTAAAAACCTGTTTCAGTTTATAAATGTCACCAAGTTCCACTCATCAATGACAGCTACATTACAATTCTCTATCAGTACCCTTACTTCTGCGCAAGTGCTTTAGCACGGTGTAACTAGGAGGAAAAAGAGTATGGGAAGACATTCTCAACACAGGATATTCAAATAGTGCAACACACAGTCTCCATTCACATATCCAGTTTGGGATTAAACACTGCAAATATGAAACTTAACTAGTAGCTTAAGCACCTCCAAGTTCTCCATTATGCAAGAGTCTGTACTTCTGAAGGAATTATGTACCCTAAAAAATTCCAAAATGTACCTGTGGTTGAATTCTGATATTCCAAGACTGTTAGATTAAGCAACTCAAAATCGAAGGCTTCAGACAGCATCACAAAGCAGCTAGCTTTCATTTAGTTTTCCTTGTTTTTAGCATTAGATCTGTTCACCACTTACAAAACAACTACATTCAGGACATCTGATCTATGAAGCTACTCAGGCAACACTGACATCATGTCATATTCTATGCAGGCTGTTTTAGATATCAAAGCAATTTGTGTCAGGATCTTTGGTAAAGTTCTGCTTGACTTAAAGATGATTAAATCTAAGCTAATGCCAATTGTCTTACTTTTGCTTCCACCTGTTCTTTGAAGCCCTAAATTTTATCTTCAGGCTGTACTGAAAGGAACATCAAGCTAAGTGCAAACTCTCAGGCACAGTTTCAGCTTATCTAATTTTAGGTACCTACGCCAGGCTCTCGTTAGATTTATAATTGCCATAAGCTCCCCACACACTCATGAAGAGAAACAAGCTTATCCATAAGGTGATTAGACCACTTGAGGTCTAATTTACTCTCCAGAAATGTGTTTCTTCCTTTAGCAACTATAGAGCAAACTTTGGTCACTATGTTCCTAACTCAAGCACCTAGATTTACATAAAATAAATCAAAGTTTTAAGCCTTTTCATGGTGTGCAAGGATCTCTAAAATATCTCCTACATTTTCAAAACAGAGATCACAGTAGTAACTCTGTTTCTCAGATAAAGTGGAACATTATATTGTACTAGGCAGACAAAATGCATCTATTCAATAGACAGGATTTAGAGATGCATCAAGAAATACAGAATCAAATTCCCCAGGAACTAAAGAACAACAAAAACCTCCTTCATTCCAAATAAACAATTTTGGTTTGGCTTTCTCTCCTAAAAGCTCACAGCACTGTATACAACTGAAACAAAAACAACACTTCCAAGAGCTAACAAAATACTAATATTGTGCTCACTTAATTCTATCCATGAAAGAAATTCCAAATTGTACGTATCTGATACTTGCCAAGTTTTGTAATTCACTGTAAGAAGCACTCACAACGAGTATTGATGCATATAGTTGTAAGAATCAATATAGAATCTAATTTTTCAAGGATACTTCAAAGAAATTTTTTGGGTTCTCTTATTATAGAACTTGATGGTACAGTTCCTTATTTTTGACTCTTAAAGTATAACATGGATGTGATAGACACTGCATTTATATTTTTCAACCTGCTGTGACTTTCATTCTTTGTCTCTTAAGATACTGTCAAAAAGGACAGTGTAAGAAAGAAGACTCATAAACAATGAAGTGCTACAATGATATTTCTTGAAATTTCACTGCTGTGGCTCCGAGAAGACTTCAAAACTCAATAGTACCGAAGCAATTCATAACCAATGTAAAAGAAGCATACTAACTAGTGTATAAAGCTTTAAAGGGTCAGACTCTCAACACACACTATATCAAAAGATCATTTAAATATCATTTTATATTGGAGTCAAAAATTGCCTTATTAGAATGTCCTAGGCAAACTCAGGGCACTGGTTCTCAAAAGTCAAAAACTATATAGACCAGAGCACTGAAAGAAATCCAGACAGGCTTACTTTACCCTTAAAAAAAAAAAAGAAGTTTGCCAAACTGCAATAAGGACGTAAGGACAATGGTAAGGGCAGAGATGGAAAAACATCTTGTTGCACATGACCAATACATCCTGAAGAACTCTGAACTTTTGAAGTTTCTGATCTTCTTGTGCTGGGAGATCATGAGCCAAGAAATTGAACTTGTCTCTGTAGTAAATTGATAGGATGAATACACATACATATAAATACTTTCATATATACACATATCTATATCTATCTCTATATACATATATATACACAACCCTCTCTATAAACATACATAAGATGTTCAACCTAAAATGTTCTAGTTAAGTCTGCAAAAAGAATTAGCACACACGTACTTAGAAGTTTACCATAAAGGTAGAAATCTATTTTTCAGACAAAACCTGGGGTATTGTGGAAATATAAAACTATTAGATATATCTATTGTATCAAGTTTTTACAACACATTAAAAAGTCAGAAGAAGAATTTTATTTCCTCATTTCTATACAACTATAAATAATCAAATAGATTTTTTCCATTTGCAAATTATTCCAAATGGTTTTTGTGTCAAGTGTCATACCAATAATTGCACTTGCATCAGTGTAACTCATTAAAGAACTAGCCAGCACTGAAGTATAGAGCACACACTCCAATCATATCCCATGTTAAGGCTTTAGGCAGAACTTCAGTGTGATGTGTGTCATTTGCTCCCCTAAACAGGGGACCTTTTCATTAAGTTTATGGGAAGGACACACTATAATCTGGATTCTGTTTTCACTTTCATATGCCCAGCATATTTTGTTTCTTTTTGAAAAAAAGTGTGAACTTTTATGAAAAAAAATACATAAGAGGAGAATTATATGCATATGACACTACTGTTGTGTCTTGAGGAAGGACATACTTATTTCCGAGACATGGGTCATTAGTCTGTTGATCACAGAGGGGTCCAGTCCATCCTCCTTCACACTCACAGGAAAAGCCTGACTGGCTGGTAGCATGGCATGTTCCATGCACACAAACTTTCTTATGACAAGGCTCGCAACCTGGCAGAATTCCCACTTGCAGCGGCACGTTTCTGAAGTCCTGAAGTTCACTGTTGATATACAGATTACGGATGCAACCATGGAAGCTTGTGCCGTTCTGACCCGGAGACTGGCGTAAAGCTGCAATGTTATTTTTCACAGGCATACCTAGGAAATTAATAATAGCAATTAATCAATGTATTTTTTGGTACAGTTTTCTATACCATTTTCCCTATTTTTTTATACATTTTAAAAAAATACTTCTTCCTAATTAGTTATTTGTAGATTTTCAGCATACAACGAGCAAAAAGCTAGCATCTGGAAATTATGCTGCTTGTCAAGTATGCAAGCAAACCAACTCTAAAACTGTAAGTCTTTAGCTCCAACTAAAGAGATGGATATAGCAGTTCATACAGGAAGCTCACAACTGTGAAAAGGTTTGAATACATGACTGTTTTTGACCCAATGCAATTAAGTCCAAGATGGTACATAGTATCGGAATCTTAAAAAAAAAAAAAACAAAAGTTGTTGAAATTTAGCATCTTACAAAAATCATGCATCAACTGCTAAGATGCTCAAATCCAGAAGAATTTAGTAGGACCAGGTCATCAATTTGGAGCTGGCATACACATTTGAAATGTGAAATTTTGCTAGTGAAAATTCTGTAAAATAAAAGCTCAACTGGGGAAGTTCCATTACTTTCAAAAATATTTTTGTTCAGCATGTCTTAAAAGCAGATTAATAAAAAAAGCCACTCATAGGTTTTCATTACCATTGTAATCAAAGATAGACAATAACAACAATAATTCAATATCAAAATACATATTTGTAGATATTTCTAGATAGTGCAAATGCTCCTGATGTTGGCCATTTTCAGAATAATTCCTCTGTAGTAGTCTATAATTGTAACAGGTGTAATTGGAGCAGGAGTCACATATATGAAATGTAGTTATCATCCCTTTGGGTTATTTTAATAATTTAAGACAATTCAGACAAACACTACTCTTAAACATTGCTTCATTACAAACAAAGCTTCTTCTCCTACTGCTCTGCTTTTTTTTTTTTTTTTTTTAAACTTATTACCAACATATTGGCCTGTATTAATTAGTCCTTAAGACCTTAAATTCAAATAATTAATGCACAAATGCCTAAATGCCTCCTGAGACTAATAAGTAAAGGAAATCAAAGCGTATTGAGCATTAGAAAATTATTTGTTTACCTGAAAACAAATACTTTCATTAGCTGCACAGGTGTATTCATATGTGAAATTAACAGTTTTAACTCTGGTACCTAGTAAGATAACAACCAGAGAAAGAGCTAATGTTCTGCATTGTTGCTCCTTAACCATGTAAACTGATACATCTAATGTTTATATAGTTACTCAGAATGCACAGTTTAGAGTAATGTGGAATCTGTGTAACTGAATGAAGTAGACCTGCCTTTCATTTACAGGTTATTGTAATTTCATTGGGCTACACTTCAGTGATTATTGAAATGAATAATATTGTATCTATACTGCTTAAGAGCTTATCTCCTCTGATCTTATCAGCTAAGTAAAACAGGCTTGGGACTATTATATTAAAGAACTCAGACTGCAAATAAGGATTAGTTTCCATTTCCTCAAAACTATTTGCCATATTTCCAAAATTCAGAGTCCAGGCAAAGTCATCATGGCCTCTTAACCCCAAAGCCTCCCTTGAAAACAACACTTGACAAACGTTTAGGTTTGAGGTATCCTATTAAGGAGAATAGTTGCACTGAATTTATCCATTGCAAACTAAGTACATCAATGCAATGCTAAACTAGATATAACACTTGCCATTATGCAAGTGCAAGGAATTTTAGATATGATTTCTGGGAAGCCTATAAGAATGTATCACACCAGATAATATGAGGTATATGACATATAATTCAGATTTTTTTTCTCTATGATCTCTAATGTGGAAGACATTTTGAAACACAATCCAAGCATATATGCAAGCTTTTAGCCTGTATGGTTTATGCTTCTTCTAGCAAGTTAGCAAGTGTTAGAAGGCCAAAATGTGTGCAAATGCTCTTCATTTTCTTTAGAAATCTTTCTTTGAAAATTTTTAGACAAAGGTTCTTTATCAGTTGGCAAAGAACTGCCACAGAAATGATGTAGGCATATTTCGTCTGTATTTTCTGAAAGGTAAGAAAGCAACTTTGGCATTGTCCCTCCCTTCCCCCTCCTTTAAGCTTTTGGTCACAGAACCTGCTACAGGTAAATTACCACATTTACTGCTTAAGGAGGCAGATGCTAAGAGCTCTGTTAAATAACAGTCATACAATAACATTGTGAAAACGAGCATCTCATTAAGAAGCTGCTAGAGCTGAGCAGCTGCAAATGAAAAGCAGCTGATGCCCTACCTGTTTCAGAAATAGGGACTTCTGTGAAACAAGGTATCACTCTGAACTAGTAAAATATGCTTTAATTTCTGAGAGTAGAATGTGATGATGTATCAGTGAAGTCTGTGACCCCCTTGAAGAGAGAAGAAAGTTTGTCCCTTCAGACTTCTTACCAAAAGCCATGGGCTTTCAGTATGATTTACTGAGATCCATTATAGAAAGACTGAAAAATATCTAGTGTGTGGTCTGATCTCAAAAGAGAGCCATACAGTTGGAAAAAATATCAAAAAATGGTTTAAATTGATTAACCCCCTTTCTGTTAAAATTAAAATAAATTACCCCTTCCCAACCAACCAAAATAATTGTGACCCAAGAATAACTTTGTCAAAAAAAAAAAAAAAAAAAAAAGAGAGAAAAAAAAAAGAGAGAGAGAGAGAGAGAGAAAACCATACAAGGGCTTGCTGTCAAGTCTGAATTTCATTCATCCTGCCAGCTGAGGTGATGCTTACCAGAAATGCCATTTTAACAGAAAGGTGATAAGAGTAAGTGTAAGCTACATGATGATATAGGTGTCAAACTAAGACTTTGGCAAAGATAAGAATACTGCATAAAATTCTAGTGAGAATTTGAGTTCTTAACTGAAGGAAATGTGTGATCAAATTCTCTAAAAATTCTAGATAGAGTCGGGTATGAAAAAAATGAATGAATCTCAAAAAGATGAGTAAAATAAAGATACGAGACTAAAACTTAACTATCTCAAAAAATTTAAAGATGATAAATATACAAATATTGCTAATGAACATAAAAGTTTAAGAGATGAATATACGCCTACTGTTTTTTTGCTTTATCTTGTAATAACATGCTTCTAATAGTGGTTTTCATTCTGTTTTGGACCAACATTTTCTATGACAGCTGAAAGAATTTTTCTGCTTGGAGCCTGAATGTGAACAACATAAATAGAGGGAACACAGGACATCTCTAAAGCATATGCTCTATGATGAGAAAGACTCCTGCTCTTAGGAATCAGACCACTGAAGGAAAAAGGTCATTTCCGAAAATTATTTCTTCTGATACTTCAAGATGATGATGCAGATTAATGTGATTCTTCTAATGGAGACACAGATCTGCAGGGTGAAGAAGCAAGGAAGAGAACCGTATGTCACAAATCAACAAGCAAGCGTTAGCACTGCACAGAATAAATGTTTGTACTTGGCATTTCATTAAAAGGTGCCCACAACAGACAGGGCAATCATTCTGCACTAATCTCAATTTTCAAGAAGTTGTAAAATTTGTCTTAGCAGTCATTAAACAACAAATGGATGTTGACAATACAAATAAGCAAGCAAATAGGGTCTTCTGAGAATCTAGGACCATGCCTCTTTCCAACAAATGTGACACAGGCACTATGTAAATAACACTGCAGAAATGATACACATGAAAAAAGTAGATATGCTTCCACAAGGCAATCCTCATTTGAAGACGTGTGATATAAGACAATTTTGAGGGCAGCTCATACATTTCATAACATTAATTCTTTTCTCTGCTGGTATTAGGAGCGATGAATAATATTGAGTTTTATCTTGTACTTCTTTCCATCTTAGACAGAAGGAGGCAATGACCAAATCCGAAAAGATGTGACAAAAAAACTGAAGCGTTTCAAGGAAAGACTGGGGATTTTTAGAGACAAAACACATCCCTCATCACTTGCAACTGAGGCACTTGTTACACTGGTTTTATAGGAGAAATAGACTATTCTTGATCTGAATTAAAGGAACTTTCTGTTTGCCTTTCCCATTACAAATAAATCTAAGAAACGGTTTCCTGTATTTAAAAATATTAGAAATATTAGAATATTTGGAAAGAGGATAAATAGCACCTTTGATAGAGAAAATAGGCAACTCATGAATATACTATTGGTAGCATAACTTTTTGCAAGGAGGGAACATGCTCAAGTCGAAAAACTTAGACACAAAAGAGTTCTTAAGAATCAGTCAACATTACAATGATAAAGACAAGGAAAGCATGTATTCTTTTTACAGAAAGAACAGATCAGAAGGAGACTCCTTACAAGTCTCCTGTAAGAGCATAAGGTTAAACTAAGCAGAAGTTGAAGACTGGTAGAAGATCGACACTATTTAACAACCATGCTGAAGCTCTGATCACAAAGAATGACATCTGCTACATAGGATGGTAAGGAGGAACAAAGTGGTGGCTGAAGTTTTTGACTCTTAACCTAGGTTATGCAGGCCCATCAAAAATTCAGCAGAAACTGCTGGTTAAAAATGAGCTTGAATCCATAGTTATATAGAGTAAATCACAGAAAATAATCAAAAATGTTCCACATAGTTTATCTCCACAATCACCTACTACTAGTTTTACTGAAAGAATTATTTCTTCTCCTACCAAACCAAAAACAAAACAAAAACTCCCCAAACAACCCAGAAACCTTTCTACATACTGTACGGCAACTATACAGTCTGTTCCCTTCTTACCTAATGTCATAATTCCTATCAGCCCTAAGCAATAAGATCTCCAGACAGAAATTATACTTCATGGCTTTATACCTTGCTATCACTTCCTGCAGATACCTGTACAGTGAAATAGAAATGTAAAACATGACCAAAACAGAATGCTACCATTCTACACTTTCTGAATAGGCATTACTGAACCTGCGGGTAGCTAAACGATGTGCACTTCTTCATTATAATAAGAAGCTACATAACAGTAGAAAATTACAGAATTTTACAGTAGGCATCACATATCTGTACTGATGCAGTTTATGAGGACATGCTTTGTTTTTCAACTAAATTCTAAGTATAAGGGCTTTATTTATTTTTAGAGTACTATCCACTCTTCTAATACGATTTGTTAAAATTGAAACTATTGAGATCAACTGCTGAAGTTTCACTTTAAGGTGTTATCTCAATGAATGGGTCTCTTACTATATGTTTATTAATGTATATTACCAGACTAAATTAGCCGATACTATTAGTAGAAGCAGTAAGATCCTCTTACCTCCTACATACAGTGGAGAGTCAAAATTCAGAGTGGATTGCTTGGACAAATTGGTAATTATCTTGGGGCTTCCTCCATCAATAGACAAAGACAGAATCTGATCCATGGCTAGCAGCTCCACAATGTGGAAATTGCCATCATTAATTGTTTCCACACTGCAAAATAAACATTAATGTTAAACAGTTGATGCTGTGGTTAGAACCATTTTCATCTTCTTTCCCTTTAATAGTTAATACAACTTCAGAACAAAACTTCTCCAGGAGTACCGTTTCTGGAAAACTAGATTTTAAGCAAGGACACGCATGCACGCATAGGAGCCAATAAAATGACATACCCCTTCAATAACACTCTGTTAGTAATATGTATTGTAATTACTAATAGCCCCTTTTCATTCAGTCATTCCTGTCCTCATCAAATCATGAACTGTGAAAATACAGATAATATTCTAAACATCAGCTGAAATACATTTACTAGGCAGAAAGCCAAACACAAAAGCAGTTTGTATTTCTTATACAAAAATGTTATTTAAATATCCTAATTGTCTATACGTGTGTGTGTATCCTACATGTTACGAAGTAGTGAGTTTACATATTCTGCAAGTATGAAGGCCTGAGTTGACTCCAATGATATAGCAACCTATAGTTTCATGCAATATGGAATGGCATCTAACTTTAGTCCCTCCAGACAAAAATCACATCATTGGTCCTGGCAGCTCTACTCATGCTAGCAATAAAATAATTTGTTGTGTTTAGCAGGCTTATTGGTTATTTCTGTGTTCAGTTTCTAGCTCGTACTGGGAATATTGCAGTGTTTCTTTCTTTTTTTTCCTACGTATACCATTTCCTTCTGCTTACTAACAAGATATGAACCCACTAGTAGGAGAATGCCTGAAAGGTGACATGCAGAGATGGCTTGTTTCAAGTGTGGTGCTTATGCTGTCCAAGGACAAGCCTACACATTAATGTTACTAAGTACAAGAAATGGCCGTCTGTGCCTACCAGCCTCAACATTACACAGCGAATATTTAAGTGCAGGGCAGCTTCTCTGAACTTAAGCACAGTTTAAGTACATCAGAGAAGGAAGTCCCAGAACTGAGTAATTCTGGGACTGAATATATCATTGTACTTATATTACTTCTAGCCCATTTTCAACTGGAGAGTTAAGAGCTAAATGTATGACTGTATGGAAGTTATGACAATGAGCTGTAGCCCTGAGACCAGACATTATAACAATTCCCATGGCAGCATCTATTTGCTTCAGAATACCATCAAAAAAGTTAGCTTAAGCCTTTGAAAAGTAATTTAAATGAACCAATTGTATGATGTTAGGCTGAGATGGACAGTCATATAGATAGTGAGCTCTTCTCGTTACAAAAGCAGTATAGATGAAAAGGATTAGCTTGCTAAATCTCAGGGCAAAAATCAAACAAATTACCTTATAACATCTTTAACTATGTTTTAATTAACCTATCTGCTTTTGTCCTGGAACAGATCAGAAGCACTCACATAGTCATTTACAGCTGTGATACATTAAGCAGCTTCTTAGCTATTTATTAGCAACTTCAGCTATGTGGACAGGCCCAGACCCAAATGGATAAAAGATCTGCATAGTAGCATGCATCTTTTACATAAGCTGAGCTCTACATGAAAGTGCAAACACACAGTGCAGACACTGGCAGAATAAGCACTTTTTGGGAGTAGACAGGAGGGGGGACTGACTGGGAGGTTCCATGTGGGGAAGAAAAAGGGCGGAGTTCATCATTCCTAAAGAGTATGGTCTATTCAAGTCATTAAGAGGTTGCTTGCTGTGATCAAGCAATAAGAAAAGTGCCAGGATTAATTTATTTAACACATTTCAATGAATCCGGAAAAAAAAAAAAAAGTTGTTACAAGAAATAAAAATGGATATGACTTCTTAAGTAAACAAGAAACCCTAATATAATGCTCTTATTCCAAGGCAATTTACGCTAGTTTACAACTTACCAACCTTAACTTTACAACCTTCCACACTATAGTATTTAAAAGGATAACAGCAACACAGAACATGGGTTTTTATAGCAAGAGGTCATTCCAAGGATGTATAAAACAATGTGTAAAGGGAATATGTCTCTCTTAAGAATGATTATTGAAAGCTTCTAGTTTTTAACTGTTTCACTGGTAAAAGTTTACTGCAGAAAGGAGCCCTCCTAGGTAAGGGTGGTTTAAATTAAAGGAGAAATAAACACAAAGCATATCTGTGCAATATTTCCTGCCAATGCACTTACATTACTCCTAGCCCATTTCCCACTGGAGAATTAAGAGCTGAATGCATAGATCCTAATGAAAAGCTGTAAGAAAAACTAATTTAAAGCTTCTGGAACTCCGTAGAAGAATAATGATTTGAGAAGAAATATTCCCGTATTTCCAATAAATATGTGATGAAACCTGCTTTACAGAATGTTTTTTTTTTCTTATATATATATATAAACACATTTAACATTTAAAAATGGATGTCCAGACAGAACAAAACCAAGTGGATCAACTTTTCTGAAATAACCATCTCCAAGAATTAACGTTCATTATTGGTCTAGGCACTGGCATCTTCTTGTTACTCAGATTTACTTATGAGTGCTTTCGGGATAATGGCTTTTTCTGCAGTCAACTCCTATTGGTAAAGCAGTTCTCATTCACTCTGCATGCACAGTTAGACTGCTGTTATTGTTCATTCTCCGTATTTATCAAAATTAAATCATCTGTTCGTAACTTTGTTTTGTTGCTACTACAAGCACCTCTTCAGGCTTTACAGCTCCCACTTAACCCTTTTCTTAACACAACATTTCTTGACTGCCATTTATATAATAAAACTTCTGCTTGAAAAGTTGGTTGTTTTTTGATTTTGACCTCCGTTTCAGGCATCTCATCTTTGCTCAGTGAAGTACAGCTTGTCTTACGCTCTTTTGCAATTTTAAATTTCTGTTATATACTTAAATTTTCTGTAAAGTCAAATCCTATTTTTAATATACAACGATTTATACAATTAAAATACATACACTATTTCCACATGTTAAACCATCTCATGAAACTCTAAACAAAGTTATAAATCACATATTGCATCAGAAAACAAAAGCAATCTTAAAATCCTTATTGTAAAAAGCTACGATTTTACTAAACAACTTAATATTGAATTTTATGATTTTTTTTCTGTGGAATGCTTTTAGTAATCTACTAAAAAACACAGTTCCCATAGTGTTATTGCCTAACAAATTTTAGCATTGTTTCCCTGCTACATAAACTTAAGCTTTGGATTTTATACTGCCATTTGAATGCAATCATTTCTAAAAATCTTTATTTTCAATGTTACATCCCTAATAGAATGCAGAACAGTGTCAGCTACTACAATCTCCAGCAAGCAAATACGTGCTAGATATAGTTTTACAATGCAAGACGTTGCATTGTAAATACAGAAAAAAGAAAATTCAGGGAGAACTCATTGAATACTCCCCAATTACTTCTGAATGTATTTGTAACAACAATAAGGCGGGTCAATGACAAGAGGTGATGCCTGTTGTCTTTTTGCTCAGTTTTGCAATGTCTGTCTGCCTGCAAATTCTTGAAAAGAGTGACAGAAAACCTCCCAGGAAATTCAGGTAGTATTTTTTTCAGAAAATCAGAGAAATTTGACTTAAAAAAGCCAAAAAATTACACTCCAGAAACAGATGTGGATTCTGTCTCCTGATGACTTTGGAAGCAAAAAACATTTATTTTTCAAGGGTAGTGCCTTTTTTAGAATCAAATTTTTAGCTTTCTCCTCCCTCGCCAGGGAAAAGTCCCACTTTTTATGACTGCCTAACACAGAAGAGAAGAGAAACTGCCATTGCATTTCTGCTTATGCAGTATAGTTCCACACTTTACATTGCACACTAGAAAACTATTTGGCAGTAACATCGTGGGAAAAAAAAAAAACACTTTCACATGTGAATTTTACACAAATGTATAAATATTCTGCTGAAAGCTAACTCTTACTCAGTTTTAATGGATCAAATAATATATTATCTTTCTGACATACTTGCATTAAAGCTATTTTCCAAGCAAAATCACGTCTTTTGGCGATACATTTTAATAATGAAATTTCTGACAACACATTCATTTGCATGCTTTTCTTTTAACCATCTATTCAAAATATGTGGCTTTGATATAAAGAATTAATACATGTTTTGTTTCAGTTACTTTTTTTTTTTTTTCTAAATCTGGATTCACCTGTAAATAGCAGACGCTGGATAAGATCCTGTGTCATAACTGACCCTCACTCTACCACGGTACAGCTCTACTGCTATATGATCTTTATCGCCTTTGTAGAGCAGGATCCCACTGTCTTCATCGGTGGCAATCTAATTAAAAGAAACAAAGACTTAGAAAGAACTAAAAATATTAAATCACAATGCTGTAATAAGTGCATCTCTGAATTTACTGCTATAGCCTATTACTTTACTGTAAAATTCTTCCTTCATGGACAACATGACAAAATTCTTTCTCTTCCAATCAATAAGCCCATCTACTTCAATATGAATATAGAGTTATTCCAGTGACTCATTATATATTCCTAGCTCAAACTGTGAAAAACTCTTTAAGTGAGCCAATGACCACTTTGGATATTTTTCCACACTGTGAAAGATCATTTACACTGTTTTCCAGATCAGAATCTGCAACAGAAGCAATCTTACCTGCAGAGTGATATTGGTTTGGGGGCGTATCTTAGCTGAAGGAATTTGTAGATAGGATTCTTTGTTGACAAAGTTTATACTGATCAGCTTTTCACATTTCTCACCCTGGTAGCCTGATAAACACTGGCAGATTGGTTCACTCTCTTTTATGATACACTGGGCTCCATTTTGGCATTCATAATTATCACAAGGGCTGGTGCGAGGTAAAACCATTGGTGGTGAAAACTCACAAAACAAGCCACTAAATACAAATAGAAAAATCAGTATTTTCAAAAAAACGTGACTTTGACTTAAGAAAGACATACATGTTTGTATTGTCTTCAAATCTTCCTCACCTGTATCCTTCTGGACAAATACATGTATACCCATTAACTGCGTCAGTACACTGTGCTCCGTTTTTACATTTGTTATCCTGGCAGTCATCAAAGTCAATATCGCAATGTTCACCTACATATCCAGGTGTGCAATCACATCTGTGAAACAGGAAAGCAAGCTGGATAACACAGTGCCTTTTAACAACACAGTGTGCTTATGACAAAGCTGAGGAACATCTGAATTGTTTAAAACTTGAGAAAAAAATTGCATTACTGTGACTTTGCATATAAAAACTATGTAGCTTAATGATGTTATTATTTGGCGAATCTACAATGTATCGAATCCAGGTTTGCCAATTACACATGCTTACTCATTATCTGACATTATATCAAATAATTTGTGTCTTCAAATCTAGAGAGGCCTCATGAATCATTTTGACAGTTCTTGGAATTTATGAGTAATGCAGAATGTTAAGGGATGTAAGTGGCTGCGAACACTACAAATAATCAATACGCTTAGTTGCTGAAACTGAGAAAAATAATCCAAGGTTTGTATTATACTGATGGATATTTTCTTTGTCAACTGAACAACTACGAATGGGCCAATGATCCATTTGTTCAGTTTATAGGTTATGCATATTTTTTCCCCCTTGAAGCTTAACCAGCCCAATTTACTATAAATAGCTGCATGGTTAGTGAATTAACATAAGTCTCAAAACACCCTATGCACCCCTGCCTTGGGCCCCAAACTCCCCACTGAACTGGAAACTTCATATTGTTAAAATAGTATGCCATGTTGTTGCTTTTTTATTAGTTTGTTCATTTTTTTTTTTTTTTTGTCTCGTACAACTCTAATTGCTAATGCTAGTGGCATTTCTGCAGGGAATTCTCATATATTAGACTGAGTGAATGCTCAGAACTCTGTGAAAAATGAATGGAAAAGATTACTAATTCACACATTCACATGATTTTTTTTTTTATTAAGATGTATGTGATTGATTTCATTAGACCTTGCGATTCCCTCCTTGATGTTGTTTCTTCTTGTATCTGTAACTGCTCTAAAGAGCCAAGAGTGATTTCAAATAGCTGTGTAATGTTAAATTAAGTACTTCAATAAAATATGCCCCACTTTTTATTCAACAACGTATATGAATAAGAAAATGGAATGAATACCAAAAACACAGTATTAAAAAGCGAAGTGAGATACATGCTTGAAGTTACTGCATGTGTTATTTTCTGAGATTTAAAATCTCAGAAAGTAAGATTTTAAAGATGGAAGATTAACGAACTGGGCAGTAAAGTATAAGATGCCAAACTAGATTTACTGAAGTGTCATGAACATAATAAAGATAATGCAGACAAATTTTAATCCAACAAGTTTTCTATTTTCCAGTGTAAAATTATCAACTTCATTTCGTGTTTATATGAATAATTTGATATGTTTGAATATTTTTTTGCCACATTTTAAATAACATGTCATTTCATAAGTAGTAGGAATGATAATAGATAAGCTGATTCTGGCACAAGAGCATACTGTGCATAAAACAAGTGCCTATTACAACAATTGAAAGCTGCAGGTTTCCTAAATTTATAAACCTATAGCCTATTAAATACACTTTAAAGTGTGTGTACTAATTAATTATAATAAGGATATGGGGTAATTACAGATTAGTTTTCCTGGGAATTGACTTTATTTTATACCTTCCAGTGTGCCTTCCTAATCACCTCTTTCACAATTACTTCTCAGAAAGCAGTATAATAATTCCACTTCAATTAAATGTAATTATTTTCCTACTGTCCAAGCTACTAAAAGGGTTTTGTATAGACAGTCACATAGACCAACCGCTCTACATTTTGTTCCTCTTTAAATTCTGACTGAAATTAGAACTGTTAAGGATCTTTTAATTCACTAAAACATATTTAAGATAATAATGTAGATCTACCTGAAAATAACTGGGTTTATACTACCATAATATTTGATAATAATTGAAATCAGTATTTTGAGAATAGAACTTACTTCCACTAAAAGAAAAGCAAAAGAAGTTGAACAGGATAAAGAAATAGAAATTTAGACTCAGCTAGACTATGACAATATTTGAAACTTACTTGTAACCTTTGGGTGTCAAGATACACTTTGAGTCATGCTGGCAAGGATTCAGGTTTTGAGCACAGAAATCTAGTTTCTCCTCACAGAGCTCACCTGAAATGTAATGTATGTTGTCAACTCAGTGAAAACACCACAGTGACCTGAAAATAACTGTTTCTATTTTACAAGTAAGTGCTATGACTTTTTTTGTTAACATGAAAAAAATGCATACTTCATGATATAATGAATACATTCCACACAGAAATACTCAGATTTGTACTATAAGTAATCTATTCCCTGAAAAAAACACCTGTTACTATCACTGCCAGACAATACAATTCCAATTATCCAACAATGAAAACTTGCTTTTTACTTTTTCCTAATTGACACTCCAATTTTTGCATTTCTTAATATACCATCATTATCTATTACCTGTTCTGTGAAAAGAAAAGAATTCTCTGCTGTTAGAAACTTAACATGGGCTGTATAATCTATAAAATATTTTAATATCGTTAAAATATGATTTCATTGCAACTTTTTGAAAAGTAAACACTTACAGGTGTGTAAACAGATCAACTAATGTCTTGTTCCCTAACTAATCAGAAGATACCATGAATAGCGCACTCACAAAGTTTATCATTGGTTTGTAAGAGTGGTATACTTATTCTAGCACCCATAAGAAGAATATATGTATTTTAATCCCTGTACCTGCTCAGGCCCTGAAACTATGGAAGGAGTAGGGTTGCCCCTTGGTATTTGTCAAGTGAGTAGAGAAATAGAACTGTGCACCAAAATGAGGAAGAAAAGAGCAGAATATAACAGTGGATAAGCAGATGCCTTCAGTGCTCAAGTCAAACTTTCCTTTCAAGAAGCACAACACTTAGTATCCCTCAGTTTTACTCAGATAAATGTGGGGCAGTGGCCAGCAGCGTAGTTAGATCACAGAATCACAGAATGTTTAAGGTTGGAAGGGAGCTCTGGAGGTCATCTGATCCTACCCCCCTGCTCAAGCGGGGCCTCTTAGAGCAGGCTGTCCACGACCATGTCCAGGTAGCTTTTGAAGATCTCCAAGGAGGGTGACTCCACAACCTCTCTGGGCAATCTGTGCCAGAGCATGGTCACCCGCACAGTGAAAAAGTGCTTCCTGATGTTTAGATCGAACCTCTTGTGTTCCAGTTTGTGCCCATTAACTTTTGTTTTGGCACTGGGCACCAATGAAAAGAGCCTGGATGAGCAATCAATATCTGCTGGAAGGCAGCACAGTACTGAGGATGAGGACAGCACTGCCATAGGTACAGTATGGGGAAAGAAGAAGGGCAGACTATTTAGGGACACAATTTGGGTAGAATCGGGGACAGGTGGATTGGAAAAAGGCAGAAGGATACAGGATAACAACATCAGAATGGAGCTTTAGAGTGGAAATAGGAATGAAGATATCTTCCAAAATACATACGCATGTGTATGAACAAGCTCATCAGCTACTACTGTCATTAAGCAATAAGGTTACCATTATTTCAGACAGCATATCGTGAAAATACTATCATGACTACTCACAACCTCAGATATTATTTCCAGAACTTATTTCTTAGGATATGTAGAATTTATTTCAAACAGTGGACAAATAAATAAAACTTAGAGTTGAGGAACAGTCCCCATTAGCAGCAATGATAGAGAAAAAGGCAAAACTGAACCAGAGCCAAGATGGCTGTGCTGCATAAGAACACATCAAAAACATATATGCTAAATGTGTATAAGGCATGGAACCTTTATATCCTCAAACATGAGAGGAGAAGCCAAAACCAGCTACAAAGTGCATTGCAGCCATCCAGCAGAAAAAATAGATCAAAGATCCAGACTGGTTTTACACAAAGATTTAAAAGAAATCCAAAGATAGCACATTACCAATTTGCAAGTAGTGCATTTTCCATACAAAACCAAGTAAGCTTTGAGTTAACACAAGACAATGGTGTTCAAGCACAGGCTACTTAACAGACCTCAGGAAAACCACCAGTAACAATGTGACTTAGTCAATATATTTAGGAAACTGAATGAAGATCAAATACAGGCCACTGAAGATGACTAATACATAGGATTTAAATTCTATCCTCAAAGCCTCTTCAAACTCTCTATGGACTTATTAGTCTGGAAGTGTGCAACTATTATGGCTAGGTCAGTGCACAAAGAATCCTGAAATACCAGGGATTCTCAGCATCCCACGATATATCAAACAAAAAACAGATCCGTTTCTCTTTTCAAAGGGTTTTGTTCGAACAAATGCATATATAAAAGGAAGTAATTCTTCACATAGCATTTAGTCAATTTGCAGAACTTGTAATGGCTGAAAGCCATTTAAAGGCCAGCAGCATTTAAGAGTGAGATATTGTTGAATACTGAATAAGAATTCAGATTTTCATGAACATGCAGTGGAACAAGCAAAAACCACTTTTTTTTTTTTTTAAAAACTTAATTTATACACATTCGTATGGGTTAGAAATGTATATATATGCATACAGATATGTGTATACACACACACACACATACATATATAGCCCCACAAATATCTTATTATGGAGTACATTCTATATTGCATTACTTGCAGAACTTCAAAATATATGACAACCCAATTACAAATAATAAAAAATATGGTTGTTCAGTGCTTACAAGACTTGGACAAAAACCTCTGTAAACATTCCCAAGATTATTAAGCCTAATGGTATATCACAGTCTTTCTGAGAGTGACATACTGAGTGACATCTTCCAAGCAGGGTTACAGGTTTCCTGTCTCTGTAGTTACAGTCACAATAAAAGGTCACTGGAAAACACCCAAAATACCTTTCCGGCAGACAAATTAGGACTGGCATTATCGAAGCAAGCAATCTCAACACTGCTGTCAACTTCACTGAACTGGCATTGATTTTGGTACAAGAGAGAAACTGGGTCATGGTTTAGATTACTATTTGCATAGATCTCTGAAATTTCTTGAAGACTTCCAAGTGTGGCAAGTAACTTTATTGAGTTGTGTCTAAGCCTATCCATTTTTTTATTTTTTCATCCCAGTACTTACAAAATACATTCTTAGAGTACATTGCATTTTAGTAGTTATGAGTTGATGGCCCTAATGTCTTCAGAACTACACCGAAAGCTGAATTACTGAAAAGTTCAAGGACACTTGAAAAATCTTAATTCCCAAGCCATAGCTGTGAATCCTGCATACAGGCTGAGAGTAAAATTAGATATTCAGGATTGAAAAATGCTTACAGTTTTGAAAAATATCCAATTCAAATTGTAAAACCAAAGTTATACTACCACGCCTACTGCAGCCAAATGGTTTGCAAGCATCATCGGATGTTTTTGAAATTATGGTCAAAATTTGATTTGAGTACTCTGTGGAAACTTTCCACAGTATAAAAGTGCACAAACTGAAAGAGAAAAGAAACAAAGATTCAAAAAAAAAAAAAACAACACTTGTCTTAAAAAGACAGGACTTTATGTGCTGTGATAGAGTAAAAGAAAGGAAAGCATCTCTTTGCATTTGCAAATTGTACATACTGTGAAATAAATCAGAATCATATCATGGGAGGGAGCTTTCAGTTAAACAGTTAGCAACTAGCCTAGGAAAGGAAACAGGAATTAAGGAAAGGACATGGTAAACATGGCAGTCCATGTAGTGAACATGTAGTGAACTGAGAATGTACGATGCTGTATGAACAAAAAGGTCAATTTTACAAAGTACAAACTCTTTCATTATAAAGAAACAGTACAATTCATGACAGACTTGCACACATGATCAATAAAAAGAAAAACAATTAAAAATCTAAGATGGAATCCAAAATATTTACATCAGATACTGAATTTCTCTATGAGAATATAAGTAGCAGAAGAACAAACCAAAATAACCCAGATGCTTATTCTTAAATTGTACTGTTAACAGATTATATTCTGAGTGGAGCCTTCCCATAACCAAAACATAACTGTTTGAGGAAAAGTTAATAGAAAAA
Organism: Anseranas semipalmata; assembly: GCA_013399115.1. Lineage (NCBI taxonomy): Eukaryota > Metazoa > Chordata > Aves > Anseriformes > Anseranatidae > Anseranas > Anseranas semipalmata. Next base: position 175,174 of record VXAA01002186.1, on the reverse strand, counting down.
GTAAAAATACGTGACATGGAATCTGAACCACTGAATAATAGCTTCCTGGTAAAGTAACATATCTTTTAGCATACTGGTGAGTTACTTAGAATTTAACTGAAAAAATGGTGAAGGGGAGAAAATCATTTTGTTGAAATGAAAAGAGTGATGAAAGTGAAAAACTCACTGAAGGAAATACCAGATTTACCTAGTTATGCTTATTGGCTTTACTGGAAGGAAATTTTAGAGAGTTCTCTGATTTTAAAAACATACAATGCTTTTAGAACCATACTACAAAATAATGTAAAACAATTGTGAAACAATGTCTCAGTTCAAGAAAGCTTAATACCAATGTATCTGTACATTCTTTTATCTATCTAATAGTACTATAACTGAGGCTTCTGTAAGAGCTTGGCTAAATCATCATGTTTTTGAAGATGAGGTTGGGAACATTACAGTACACAGAAAAATAAGCAGCAGACTAGTTTGTTTAAAAATAAGCAGTGGATAAAGTGTCAAAAATTCAATGAAAAACTTCCAAAATTTAATTAGAACCAGATCTAACTGTTTTCATGAGAAATCTTGCTTAATTAATTCAGGGAGTCTTATTTCTGGTATGGAGTAGCACTGAAACCAGTGGAACTCTGCATGGTTGACAGTCTGAAGGAAGGCAACCCTCCAACATCAAAACAGGAGTATTTACTGAGATTTTACAACTAGATATAGATGATGTTGCAGATTTAAACAATCAGACAGCACTATTAAAAACCAATGATGTGTTGTGTGCAACCCTTGATTAACTAATGAAAGTTATAGGTTGTTAGATTCACAGGTCGGTTTTTGTTTTCTCTGTGTATGTTAAAACACTGGTATGATTTGATGAGATTATAAATCACAGAAAAACTTGACTTTGGATTTTCCAATATACAAAGGTATGTAGTACAACAAATAATGAAGAACAATGCAATGACATGAAAAATAATTTGTCATTGTTATTTTGCATAATTGGGCAATAAATTAAAAATATAGTTATATAAAGCAACGTGACCCACAATACTTCTGAATGAAGAGAAAAGCTCTAACACAAATGGACACAGGCTTCTGTGTATTACAGCACATTGAAAATTACAGGCAAGCTTACTGAAGAAACAAGCTTAAGATCACCAGTGTATTAGCAAAACTGAGTATGATATCAGAATAGAAACTAGAGGAAGAATTCAAAAGAAAGAATGGTCAATTTTAATCACCATAATCAATTTTTTGATAGAAGACTTATTCATTTCTCCAAAGCTAAAATACCAAAAACATACTGCAGGCTTATGGGTAATCACTGGCACAGCAGGATTTTTATATGTGTACATATTTGTCTGTTCCAGCTTCTGAACTTGGCTGCCATATATTGTGAGTTAAATTCTGCATTCTTTATGTTTTATCAGTTAAGTATGATAATCTGAGTTTTTGACTGGGAGTTTCTGTTAATTACTTCTGATTCAAATAGTCAATGAACTGTAGGAGTGGTTGAGAAAGATTAGTGCTACTTAACAAACTATATACAGAAAAGTGCTGCATTTTTATGAAGTCTTGAGTTTGACAAACAGTAGACAACAAAGTATTTAAAGTACTGAGATCACCATTCACAAAAGACAAATAAAAATCTCTACTATACAAGGGATAATGTTGCTTAAATTTTTTTTTTCACAGTTACAGAAGGATGCAGTTTATAACCACAAATCTGAAACTATTTTTGGAATTTAATTTTAAAATAAAATTCTAAATCTGATTAATTGCTAGACTTTTCCAATCTTTCACCATTGCTTACCTCTGTTCAGCTATGTCCCATGCTTGTAGATCTGCAAGATGGGCTTATTTAGTTTAACATTTCAAGTTTACATATGCTGTTTGGCAACAACATAAAACAGTAACTTTAGGTAGATAAACAGAAAACAGAATGATGGATCATAGCCTAGAATCACTAATGGCTGTGATCAAACTAATAGTAAGTGGCTTAGATTGCCAAGGATGTATACTCCCCCTTCATGAAAGTGCAGCAAAATTACTTTAATGTACTTCAAATGACTGTACTATTGTATATTACAAGCTTGAGTGTTAATCTACATGAAACAGAAAATTTTACAAGTGATGAAAAGAAAGAGTAGCAAAGGTATTGTTTTATTCTTAGAAGTTGTAACATTTACGTGTAATTCTTACAAGACTGAGGATTATGATCCCGATTTAATGAAATAATTGGACTTTTTATCAAGTTTTATATGGTATGATTTGCGTTTGATTACTTGCATGCTTAAATTTAGGCAGGTACTTATTTGGTTACCAACTGAATTGAAAGTAGTAACTTAGCTCCTTTATTGTAGCAGATAGAAGGCCATGTAATGAAAACATATAAAAATAAAACTTACATCTGTATCTAGGGCTTGCCTAAACTGAGATGATTACTTAAAATTATCCTTTTTTTCCTACTACTGTCACAATTCAAAAGATGTCTGCCATGATAAAACTGACTGATCTTCCAAGCAACTTATAGACAGATAATGAATTTCATGTTCAGCTGGCAAGCAAATACAAGCATGTATCACACACATCTGCTTAATTTTGGTGGTGAACTCAGTTCACATCCCTGGCTCTTTGATAATTTGTTTGTGAGGAATTTGTTCTTGATAAAATCAGTAATTTTAATGTTATAGTTCACAGTTGTGTTATACATTTACAATGACTACAGTTCTGCTTATGATTCATTGCCTTTCTACCTTTTATCACATTTTAAAGACATTCAAAATACCAGCAAGCCTAATCATACACAGATAACATCTGTTTCAACTTGAAACTGGGACCTGAGTCTCTTCACAGTAGCATTTTCAGCTTACACTCCATTTAAAAAGCTATTTTTTCATGGGCATAAAAAATAAATTGGATTTTTTTTTTTCCGTTTACAAAAGAAAATCCTAAAATTTTGCAATTTACACTGATGGAAATCAATGACAAAACAAAATTTTATCCATGAATCACTGACATCAAACAAGTTACTGTAACCTGCTTGGTTTATTTACTATTAAGGATACAAGAATATTTACAAGGATAGCAAAGAACTCAACTAAACTGAGCTTGCACTTTTTCTAGTTTTCCTAGTGACAAATACTCTTTTTATAAAATCAACCAGTTTCATACTGGGACAGTAACAGAACAATATAGACATAACTTAGGAAGTGACAAGGGGGAAAAGAAAGATGGGAGGCCATCTTTTCTGTCCAAATAATAACAGTAAAATGCAAATACAGGAACATGTCTAAATTGAATACAACCGTAACCATGGAACAGCTACAGTTGGAATTACTTTCTGGAAATGTCTGTTTCTCTTCATCAATTGCAGAGGGAATTTAGGCTCTGAATTTAAGTTGTAGGAATAATTCTTCAGATGTCTAAATTAATCAACATAGAAGGTGTAATTGTAGCCTTGCTCAACATGCTGTTTAGTGGTTAATGAAAAATATTTTTCATTACTGGTGAAATATTATATTATTTTATAGACTGCACAATATATTTATCAAATTAACTTGATAGCAAATACACTACAAGATGATTTGACTTGTGCTTTCAAAAATAAATATGTAACTTTATACACTGATTATGTTAGCGCTCAGATTGTATAGATCAGCTTGTACAGAAGATGGTTTATTTCTGTTAGTGAGATAGGTGTTAAGCAGAAACTTTTAAAAATAAAAAGATCAGGAACATCCAAATTAGTGTCATAAATACCTCCACCATTACCTTTCCTGTACAACAGCCTGAGCTTAATGTGGTCATTTCAGATTCTTTAGATATTTATGGCAAAAAAAAGGTCACAGATATAATAAACAGGAGGATTGCCATTTTATATTCCAGCATAATTTCTAGTACCATCATCTAATGAAGAAATTACAGCAAAACGGTGTTATAAAACACAGAATACATTAGAACGGAACCAAGGTATGTCTTAAGAATGATGAGAATAAAGATTTCAGAAGATCACCAAATAAACCTTTTTGTTAGTTCTATCAGTGGCTGCACAAATTTTTAATACATCTGAAAAAAAAAGACAGTGAAGGTAGTATTAAAGTACTCCTGCACAGTGATGTGTATCTTCAATGACATTCTTTTGACAGGTATTCACAGCTAGATCCAGGTGCCTGATTTGAGGATTTGCAGTGAGCTTTCTAAATGATATCTATATATGATTCATTTGATCATTTTTAAGAACTGAAATCCATGCACCTTTAAGGAAAGGAAAGTGAAAAAACAAAGTAAGTGAAAATAGGCTTAAAAGACAACTGACCTTTTTCCACTTCATTCAGATTAGCAGCTTGCAGTGACAAAGACAGAAGAGACAAGAGACTTTTTACATTGTAATACAACAGCATAGCACATTAAGCTAATGCACAACTATAGCAGCAGAGAGGTTGATATAGCAAAATGAAGCAAGCTTCAGAGTCTCACCTACAGCAGAGCAAAACAAACAGAAAAGGTAAGAAGTACATGCCACTGGTGGCATAAGAAAAGTTTTACTTCTGGATCAGTTAGATCTGTGATCTAATGACTGATGGCAATGAGCAAGAGAAATGATCATCTGTAATCTATAGAATGTACATAAAATGACCTGACGTTTACTAGACTGAGTTTAAAATAAAGGAGATGATAATGTTAAGAGAATAGCAGAGTTAAAGAGTGCAGGACATAGTGATGTATTTTAAATGTTTTATTTCTCAAGGTTTCATCAGACAGCCTGAATGTCTGATGATTCCATTTATTCCCTGTTATTTCAGTTACAGTCTGTGATCTTAAGAAAGCTCACAGTATTGTGCAAATACCTTTCTTTGTCTTTCTACCTGTAATTGTGGAGGTAATTGTAAAACTTAACTGAGGGAGAGAAAAAAGGATTCCTGATTCTTAAGCAATAACATAAGCTAACAGGCTTTTTTATTTGTTTTTAAATCAACAATGCTTACTTGAGAAGTGTCAATTTTCAAGGGATTGTTAGAAAAGGCAAAAAGTGACTGTTTGATTTTGCACTATAACATTTTTTGTATATATTTTCAGAGCTGAGATTCCAGTAAGCCCTCTACATAAAATTAAAACTTTAAATAAGAATGATGTACATTTCATACCAATGGGTTCCAGCTGACTTCTTCCTTATACTGTGCTACTGAAACATAAAGCTTATTTGCAGATAACCGTTCACTCAAAAAAAAAAAAAAATATATATATATATATATTCTGGGCTGATGCACTTCCACATACAGTACATATGTGCTGTGACATCTTGAACATAAACAATTCAAAGTATTGCCAACAAAATTAAAAGAGAACAGTACAAGCCTATGGTGGTATTTTCCTGGTATGTACACTCTCCCAGCCTCCAGGAACTTACAGCTCAGGGCCTTTCTGAGCTAGAGATAAGTACCTGTGTATTTAAAAATCTTTTTTTTTACCTACTGAATATATAAGCCATTTTTCCTGATGGTTATCTCATTTTTGCCCAGATAGTACAGGAATTCATCAAGTACAAAAAACCTTCCATAAAAAAACAAACTAAAAGAAACAAATAAAAAAATAAACAATCAAACAAACAAATAAAAACCCTAAAAAACAAAAGCACATTAGCAATACACAGATCTGATTTTAACCTGTTAAAACAGATACCAAGATCCAAATGCTTACAAAGTTCCTCATGAAAAAAATTACTGTATCTATACTTGGCAGGGATTCTGCTACTTATCTTTCAAATCAAGCTATGGGCCAGTGAAAAAAATATGCTATGAATAATTTGGTATCTCATATACACTTGAGGCAACTGTAAGGTTACTTTATATTCTGAACACTACCCATTTCTAGATCCTGATGTGTCCAGACTACCAGCAGTCTAACTCTTAACACTGGAAGTTATTTAATTATTATGCAAGATCAGAGATGAAGGGTGTAAAGACTAGCTTGATGTTTTACATTTTCTCCTTACAATTTATCTGAATCAAAACTGACTTAAGATCTCACACCTTGTGTCCTTATCTTCAGATGCTTTGTGAGACAGATAGTGTACTGTAGAATTCTGTACATTTTCATTCCTGTGGAATGAAATTTTGCTGAAAATTTTGCTACAACTTATTTCCAACTCATCTATGAAATGATCTGAGACTCTGGTCTTGCATATTTGGAAAAACATGTGTCTGTTTTTGGTAAGATGTTGCAATAACCTGATGAGATAGTGTAAAATCTCAACAGCTTTTAAAAACAGAACAGCTAAACTTACTGATTATCAATAGATTGTTTTGATTTATTTTAGAGCTGGTGAGAAGATTCTCGCCTACTCACATACCTACTGATTTCAGTAACACTTATGACAAGGCATAATCTATCTATCTCTATATATACACATCTATAAAAGCAAATCTGTTTCTCTAAAAGAATTAGTTAGAAAACAAAAACACTTGCCATGTAAACTCATAGCATTTTCCTTTTAGAATTATGCACAAACTGTTCTACAACAGTAGGCTCCTCTAAGAAAAGTAATTGCCACTTCCTCAGTGATAAAAGTCAGATCAAAAAATACACTTCTTGTATTTTGACTAAAAAAACAAAACTGCAATACAAACATCAAGTTAAAAATCTTACCAATGTTTATGAGCAAAGAAGACTTTTTGCTCTAACCATATACATATATATAGAAATGCTTCAATTGAAGTTTCAATTGTAAATGTAAAACATACATTTCATTTACAATACTACAGAAAGGCAACAGGCGCACTTAATCAAAATTTTAGGCTAGCACATATAAACAAGCCTTTGTATCCACTCTATGGATATTTAATGCAAAACAGTCCTTCCCATGGGGTACTGTGAATACAACAAGCTATTGGCCCTAGCAGTCCAAAAGCATCTAGAGTAATGTCAAAAATGAAGAAAGAAGCAACACAGGCAAAAAAATTGCAAAGCTGCTGAGGAGGAATGGATGTGCAAATGAATTGTCTGCTATTTAATAAGTACATGAAACCTCTTAACATGAAATCACTGAACAGGATAACTGGACTGGTATGACTGGTTTGCTTTCTTCCATCCTACACAGCAGAGTATCTGATCATTTTTGAAGGAGATAGCAATTGACCCTGGGGGATCTGAAGCTTGACTCAGATATAGCTGAAATATTAGTTATAGGAGAAATAATCTGCCTCTGCTTATTGACGCTGTAACCTGTTATTTGTTTCTAAGGCTTGAATTGTCAGTTGCTTTTAGGTATTAAGGTAGCAGCACCTGGGAAAAGAGTATTCTGTCTAAGCAGAAGGTTATGTCTAACCTTCCAGATGTGGACCACCCAGTTGTTCTTATATATCTTATTTTGGCTACTTATAGTTTTAACCTGTATTGCTTCAGGTATTGTGGCTCATTCTCCATGGAGAAATTTATTCCAAACATTTACCCAGAATAAGTACTGGATAAATACATATATTAGATGATGAAGTTGTATTTCTTTTACCTGTGTTCTATCATTTTCACTCACTGTGGGTTTCCAAGATTTAAATACTGACTTTAAATTTGAATAACCTAAATCATTTGAGCAATCCCGTAGGTTGTAGAAGTAATGATGGAAATACCTTGGATTAAAAAGGCGTTAATTGTGTTTACTATAAATGAAATTACTTCATGAGTTCACCTCTCCTCCCAGCTTTCCAGAGCTCAAATTTAGTGCTCCTGAGGACAGTGAAAAGCTTGTCTGAGCAAAGCAATAGGATTGATTATAGTAACTATATAGGATGACTAGGTATAGCTAATTCCTAGGTTATGGAGGATTTTACATTTCTTTGTTATGTGTTTCAAATCATTGTTTTGTGAATTTAAGATCTGCATTCTCCTAGTTGTCCACAAGCTGACAGAAAAACTGAAAAACAGATCAACATAAACAATAGATCCTTTTTGTTCTCCAGTGTTCCTGTTGTAACTATTCTCCATTCTCATAGAGATGGTGAGAACAAGCAAGAGACCCTCTGCCTCAAAAGAGAGGGTAATGGTTTGGCCTGGCTGCCAACTGATAGAAATGAACAATTTCACACACTCTAATAATGTTATTTTCTTGTATGCCAGAGCCGAAAGCATCACAATCTGCATTAATATTTCTAAAGGAGAGCAAGACATCCAGAGATGCCTAGTTCCCTACTGGCACAGATGGATCCTTTTCTGTCCTGGTAGCAACTTGGGGAATACAAGATAAAAGCAGAATGTTTTTCAGATTTCTATAACTTCGGAGGTTCTTCACTGGACTGGCTGGGTTAGGTAAACAGACATGAACAACGCATTTTGAAAGATCTTTTAAATATCAAAATGTTGTAATTTCAAAACTAACAAAGGAATTAATGAATGGGTATTAAGTCTACTTTTGACTACCAACCATACAGAAAAAAAATATTGAAGGAAACCTGGCTTTAAGTCAGTTGTAGAGTAACCACTAATTCACCTACAAACTGAAAAATATTACTGTTTCTCTATTAGGAATTCTTGAAATACCTGTACTTTCTCTTATACTCCTACCTGTATATTCAGGTGGACAAAGGCAAGTATAGTTATTAATTCCATCTACACAAGTAGAATTATTTTCACAGTCATTGTCTTCACAGTCATCAACATTTATTTGACAGTTTTCACCTTCAAATCCATCTGCACAAGTGCACCTGTAATACAGAAAATAAAACTGACCACAGGAACATTTTAGCTGGGGAGACCAGACAGAAATTCTGTAATTAATATGTACATTAATTTGTAATCACTATCCCCTAAAGGAAAATGGATGATATTATATAAAAAATATACAACAAACATTACCAAAACATTTTCACATTTTAAGTTACAGAAACAAAGGTATCTAAATTTGTGTCTTTATTTTTAGTTTAAGCAGCTTCTTAAATTAAATGACTGGGCAGTCCTTTTGAAACGCATGCTACCTTTATATTATAAAATTAGATTATATTTCTTAAGGAAAGTAATCCTGCATTTACTTTTTTTTTTTTTTTTAATTTAAACATATGGAAAAGACTGTGGAAACAGGGATTGGTATGTAGTACTACTATTCTACTACACTACTACACTACTATTCTACTACTATTCTACAATCATTCAGTTAAATGCACCATTATAAAGCTCTGTTTAAAGTTCCATGTATTAATATGTAAAAACAAAGCCTATATAAACTCTTCAAAGCAGTAATTTTTATTTTGTTTTTACACGTTATACAAAACAAATACATCAAAAAAGGTAGTAAATGTAAAAGGTCACTCAAACATGACCATGCATGCATTTACATGTAATTTGCAGTATCTACCATTCCTGCAATTTTGATTATAAGATTTCTTTAATTTTCAAAATACGTAGTATTTAAACAAATAAATTAAAAAGGTCAAATTCTGAGACATAATTATGTCACTTTAAATTCTAGAGGCATAATATTGAGATGTATATGTTTAATTTTTAATAGAAAACTAATCTTTGGGCAGAATTTGGATTAAAAAATAAGAATAATGTCTTAATGAATTGCAGGATAATGAATTGTTTCTTTTTGAAGTGTCATTTTTAACAAGCTTGAGGTGTAGATTATTAAATGACTAATAATTTCACAGAAGAATGCTAAAGAACTTTATTTCATAATTCATGAAGTACATCTGGAGTAATTGTACTGTGTGATTAAATAACTCAAGATTAAAAACGCTCACAGCATGTTTATCTGCTGGCATAGTGAGTTTCAAATGAATCATTAATTTTCTGTTTCACTGGGATTTACATTTTATCATTTACATGCTGTCTGTTGAAGTAATACACACGACAACAGATGAATTGTGAGATCTTTTCAGCAGGGATCTAGCTAGCTATTAATTAGCATAATGGAGTCAATACTATGTTGCCTTGACCTGATAGGCCTCAACTAATCACAATCATTTGTTGTTGTTTTTAACAGTTTCAGAGCTTTAAAAGCTTTCCACAGATAGTGACATGTTCTGAAAACTGAGAAGCACTGAAAACCTGCCTTTGTGGTGCAATTACCAATAAAGATAACCCCAAAATTAACACCACAGTTATTTCAGTATATGAGTCAATAGTTTTCCATTCTGATATTACAATTAAAAACAACCTACCAAAAACCATCTTTTTCTCCTTCTTTCAAATGACAAGTTCCACCATGGTTGCACGGGTTACTAATGCAGGCATGAATGGGAACATCACAGTCTTGACCCTATGCAGGGAACAACGATATCATTTAAGAAAATACAGACACTAGTGGAAGGGAGTAAATAAAAACTTCTTATACATGTTAAAAGGGAGAGGCTTATATTTCAGTAATATTTTTTTCTTCTTCATTCAGTACCCACCTTGAAACCGTATGGGCAAGTACATCTATAGAAGTCAACTGGATCATTGTTGCAGGTTCCATCATTTTTACATGGATTTGATAAGCAGGGGTTACACTTAGCAAGAATATTAACATCCACGGGCCCTTAAAAATACAAATGTGATAGTCAGAAACAAACTGATTTATATTTGACTGGATATGTCTGCTACATTGCATTGAATTTTAAAACAATATTTGTATTTTAGACTTTGTGGTATTTCTACACGAATGGAATGCTTGACTGCCCTTAATTCTTCTGACATGCCCAAGTACATTTGGGGTTTAATTTTTCTGGTTTTAATTATCATTTAAAAAAAAATAAAAAGCCGACCCCAAAGTGATTCCTATATCCTCATTATCTGAAATTTGCACAGTTCTGATCCATGATAATTACCTTCCCTTTTTATTTAATGAAGAATACAATTTCAGCTTTTGTCTCTTTAGTGGGTAGAAACTGCCTATGAGAAAAAGAGCTATAACAGTTTCTAATCCCTCCCATGGTGGTATTACTGAGAACACTATTTTTAATGTATTTTTGTTTTAATTTTTTATTTTATTTGCAGGATCACATAGAACTGATGGCAAAAATGAACTGGCAAAATTACCTGTAAATCGGTTGAACATCTGTGAACTGTAATGTTGTAAACTGTATTGTCCATGCTATCTCACTACAAGCAGGTCTATATTGCACCTTGCTCTGTTATGGAGTCAGCCACAGTTCTGTGCATTGCTGCATTAGTTGAGACCCAAAATAACACAGACTACACCATGAATCTACATGCAAATGAGGGCTGTCATCTATGCCTGCAGTCATGTTTCTTATATTAATGATTATAACAACAGAATTTAGAAATGAATAATGACAAAATCTAAAGTTTCACAAGCCAGACCGAGATCTTTAGCTTACATAAATCTTATTCCTATTATATAAATATTTATTAGACATTTATTTATTTTCTGCTGTTTTACATTTTTAATGCCGCTTTTTCATGTTGAATTTTCAAATTAAATTAAAAACCATCAATTGTTGTTTTGGTGTTGTTTTTGTTTTATCAGACAACCAAAGAAATTACTGGTTATTTGTTTAAAATTAGAAATCACCTGCTGATAATAGTGCTTCATTTTCATATACTTTATGAAAGTTGGAAGATTGGTTACTGTAAAAGAAAACAGGGGTGACTTGGCCAAATACCTATTAAGAGAATGAACACACATTCTCTACTACCTCCAGCTTTATTGCCTGATGACATTACTGCCTCCAGCTTAATTTCAGATTTAAAGTATGGAAAAAAATCTATACTTATCTACAGATAATTTGTAAATTTTAAGGAATATCCAGTGATTTCTTTAGTGACCACACAAAAAAAAAAAAACAAAAAACCAAAAACAACAACAAAAGAAACAAAAGAAAAAACCCACCTCCTCAGACCTACTGGTGGAACTGCTTGATGGCTCTCTAACAGGTTTTAATCAAAATGAGCCAGACTGTTAAGTTTTCAAACTAACAGTGCATTTTTACTGAGATATGGTGGGTTTGGTTTCGATTTTTTTTTTTTTTTTTTACTGAGATTTCTTAACTCTTTACTTATTTTTTCTTTGGAAATTAAGCTCAGATAAGTCATTGTAAAGGAGCTGCCATGGAAGGAAGCCATGTGATTATAAAGATACAGTAGGGGTGCTGGGGTGAGGCTGACAAATTTTTCTTCTTATCTGCAGTTGCTGGTATCCATCTGTGTCACAGTTTGCAAGCAAATGCAAGGAGATGAGCACTATAATTTGTGACAGGACGATTTGTGACAACTGCCAAAGTCATCATCTATATGGATCATTGACTATTCTTGTCTTCATTACCTTATTTTGAAAGAAAAATCTATAGTTGATTATAGTTTGTTAAAGCAGCAAACAGCAAAGGTAGGTGAGTTGAAACAAACACCACAGAATTAACATCTGGGAAGTCCTGCCTGTGTACTGTAGACCATTGCCAATTATTGCTAGACTGTATTAAGATGTTCTGTGAAAAACATATGGGGTGAGAAGCACATACTTAAAAAAAGATAAATTGTAACACTGTTCTGTAGCCTTAAAGTCTCTGCTTCTGTGCCTCAACTGTTTATTCAGAACATCATGGCCTGAGTCCTACTTCTTATGCAATAAAATGATGATTATTAGGCATGAATTAAAAACATTCAGTAACTAAGTTATTCTCCTATATGGATTAGCAATCTAAATTTCACTTCTGAAACAGAGTCAGCAAATGGGAACATAATTCCCAACAAGACAGTGAACACCACTGTATCTGATTTTGTGTTGTAAGCATTTATTTGAAACTACTATGTATGGAGTATCCAATAAAAATGAACATTTCGATTCATCATTCTTCAGCTACAAGATCAAAAAATTGAAGCGTTTTAGCTATTTTTACTGAAGTCTAATGAAAAGAAATTTCTGAAACCTAGTTTCATTTTCACTATATTGTTCCTTCCCTCCTTCTGCTTGCATGTGTTAAAAGACCTGCATATGAAAAAGAACTGGGTCCATATCCTAGTGTTTAATTTTTCACACTGTAGACATATATATCCTTGAATAAGGATAACTGGAAGTTTTTTCCATAACTGGAAAAAAAAATCTTAAAATAAAAGCAAAATAAACACTTGTTTCATAAAAAGTGAAAAACTAACTGCATATTATTTTATTGATAAATATACATATACACTCACACATTTACCTTTCTAATATTTTTGAAGAAAAACATAGCATAAACCTTCCCCAAACCAGTTTCTAGAGAAACCTTTGCAAGAAAAACTTTAAATCCTGACTTTCTATAACTCGGGAGCTCCTATTTGCTCTTCCATATGCCCTCAAAATCAGTACCTACAGAATCACTTATATCAAAACTGCTAATGAAGTCACTGATTTCAGTACAATGCAGTGGCAACAATCATTTCAATTAGGTAATTTTCAGACCCTGAACATGGGCTTTTAAAATAGCAAACCTTTTCATACAACTATGTTAAATGATCTATCATGAAGAGTCAGCTCTAAATTCATCAAAGGGGAAAACAAACAGTAAACATGCATGTCTTAGGAAAGAAGTCCGTTTGAGGTACACAAGAGGAAGGTCAGAAGGTCTGTTCTTAAACATATCACCCATTCCACCACTTACAACCTTACCTGGTATCAGAAAACCACAAGGCCCTGGAATCTCTAGAAGCAGGGCATGGATGGTAAAGGAGTAAAAGATTAAGAATCTGTTAGAGGCCACATAAAAAAGAAAAAAAACCCATAAACCTAGAAAAAACAACTGCAAGAAGAAAATCCTAAGAGATGATTCCTGGAGGAAAAGAAATTCATAAACTTTAGAGTAAGGTTGATTTTTTATGGAATTTTACAACTGAGACTTCATTTTAAAATGCTCATTTTCACAGGAAACTATTTTTGTGTGATTCAAATTCAAGCACCAATTTCATTTGCAACTGAATCTAGAGACACTGATAAGAGGGAGTTACACACTTAGCCTGTTGCTATGTACAAAACAGCAGAACATAAATAGATATATATCTGGAAAAAAGTCACCTCTCTCATAGTCTAAAATTTTTGTCTTAGTAGGAATACAGCATCTTCCTAATTCCTATTCAGCAGTTCATTCATCAGCCAGTTCTCTTTAATGTTTTCATAAATGACTTGGATGCAGGACTTAAAGGTATACTAAGTAAGTTTGCAGACAACACTAAATTGCAAGGAGCTGTTGACTCTGTTGAGGGTGGAGAGGCCTTGCAGAGCGATCTTGACAAATTAAGAGGGCTGGGCAATCACCAACAATATGAAGTTTAATAAGAGCAAGTGCCAGATTCTGCACCTGGGAAAGGGCAACCCTGGCTATAATGTACAGACTCGGGGACGAGAGGCTGGAGAGCAGCCCCACAAGACGGGATCTGGGGGTTTTGGTCAATGGCAAGTTAAACATGAGCCAGCAGTGTGCCCTGGCAGCCAGGAGGGCCAGCCATACTCTGGGGTGCATCAGGCACAGCACTGCTAGCTGGTCGAGGGAAGTGACTGTCCCACTCTGCCCTGTGCTGGTGCAGCCTCACCTTGAGCACTGTGTGCAGTTCTGGGCACCACAGTATAAAAAAGACATAAAACTACTAGAGAATGTCCAAAGGAGGGCTACAAAGATGGTGAAGGTCTAGAGGACAAGATGTATGAGGAGTGGCTGAGGTCACTTGGTTTGTTCAGTCCAGAGAAGAGGAGACTGAGGGGAGGCCTCATGGCGGCCTGCAGCTTCCTCAAGAGGGGAGTGGAGGGGCAGGCGCTGATCTCTGCTCTCTGGTGACAGTGACAGGACCTGAGGGAACAGCATAAAGCTGCAACAGGGGAGGTTCAGGTTGGATGTTAGGAAAAGATTCTTCACCGACAGGGTGGTTGGGCACTGGAACAGGCTCCCCAGGCAAGTGTTCACAGCACTGAGCCTGCCGGAGTTCAAGAAGTGTTTGGATAACGCTCTCAGACAAATAGTTTGATTTTCAGGTGTTCCTGTGTGGAGCCAGGAGTTGGACTCCATGATCCTTGTGAGTCCCTTCCAACTCAGGATATTCTATGATTCCATGATTCTATTTTTTAAGCAAAAGATAAAATTACTTATCTTGGGGTAACAGACACACAATGTCTTATAGGGCCATCATGTTATTGAAAAGCTGAGTGCCAATCTGTAATTACGACATCTTCACAGAAGAACAGTGGCAGGAAAATTATTTTCTCTCAAAGGTACCCATAATACCAGGTCTCCATTATTGGAAGTAAAAGACATACAATTCTCTCCCTGCATAATAATATACAGGATATTTTCTGATGGGCAAGAGGAAGTAAGATGTACTGTCCGGATTGTCTGACAGAAACATAACAATGATTTAGGAAGGGGTGACTCAGTTTTTTAAATGACAGAGCTGGAAAATAACCAAACAAGTCCTTCATGTTCCTGCAAATATTCTTTCACTTATATACCTACAACAATATGTAATAAAAGCATATCTACAATAATGTTCAGTGGATGCTTGTAGAGAAAACGATCAGATTGACCACCAAATCTCCCATCTAAAATCAGACTAAGGAACTTTGCAAAAGATGAGTGCCATATGCAATTAGCATGGGTATGACCTCAGAGAAGTACTACTGAAAAATTCAAAGAAGGATTTGGAAGGAAAGACAATTGGCATCACAGACAGAAAAATGGGTTGAATTTCCAGTGTTTTTTGTTCGCAGAAAGCCTAAGGAGAGAAGACTAAATAGGATGAACATGCAGTAAAGAACAACTTGGGATGAGAGCTAACTCTGGCAAAGTCCCATTGCTTTTTTAAGGAAGAATTTACAAAGGGATTAAGCTCACCTTTGATGATGCATTAACAGATGAATAAGTAAAAATAGCTTGAAGACTACCTAGACTCTGAGAATAAGGTACTTCTCCAAAACATAAGATCATATTTATCTGATGCCTCAGAAATAACTATAAGCTTAGTGACAACTTACAAGTATAAGCCTGAGTCTGAAAAATGAAGCTACAGCAGAAGCTGTGCTTCCAAAATATTTAAAAAGGAAGAAACTGAGAGAATCAAGGAAGATTAAACAGCAAAACAAACCAAATCCACTCTCACATATAAATCAAAAGGACACTTTTCTAAGCCAAAAAATACTAATGTTCAGAAAAAGGACCTGCGAATTAAATAGAAATAATGTAAGTTGTGATAAAAGTGCCAATAACGTTGGTACCAACACAGAGATAAATACTTGTTTCAAACCCAAAGAAACCTCCCTACATAATAACATTCTAGAATGAGACTTCTATAGGTAATCACATCCTTTATCTACCCTGAATTTTTTAGGCTTTCTTCTGAAACATCAAAGAAAACAGCATTCTGGACATATTGATGCAATTACATACCATTGAGATAATGCAGACTGCAAGATTTATGGATGTATTTACAGTTTTTTACTGTAAACACTCTGAAGGGAAAGGACATTCTTTGGCTAAGAGAAGTGTAGAAGTTTAAATTTTAGTTCATGACTGAGACAGTACCAGGTACCTATGTACATCCATGTACTGATGAGTATTATACTGCAAATCAGAAGACTTTCTTTCTCCACCTTCTGTTTGAAAAAAAAATAGTCATTGAAATCTTTAAAATAAATACAGTTCCTGAATGGAATCAACGGCTAGATCCCTAAGTATGAGGAGAAATGATGACAAGGCAGAGTGAAGATGCTATAATAAATGCAGAAATGCAAATAAATGTAGATGTATAATAAATGTAAAACAAACAAACAAACAAACAAAAACCAAACAAGCAAAAAAAAAAAAAAACACCACCAACAGTACCTTGGCAAGTAAATTTTTTAGATGGAGTTGTGAGTAGAAGTTTATCTGCCATTTCTCCAGGGCCAGCACAACGTGCAATACCAGGTTCCTTGTATTCTGATTTTACCCAGTCAGACAGCCACTGCATGTTACAATCACAATAAAGAGGATTTGCTCCAATAGCTCTATGGAAAACAGATAAACAAAAAGGGAATAAAGTTTTAAATGCTTGCTTTTAAAAAGAGAATCCATAAAACTGAGGTTGGCAAAAATCTCCTCAAACCAGAAACCATCCCTCCCTCCACCAAACTGACCCTAAGTGCATGAAGTGTCTAGATTTAGGTTTTAAATCAAGAAGCAAAAGTTTAAGCAGTAAACTTGGTCAGAAACCTAGCCATTCTTAGCTGCACTTCTGTAAACTAACTCTGTGTCACCTTTGGTATGTAATGACCAATATCATCAGAATGTAACCGATACTGGGAAATTAAGTTAGGAAGAATAAAGTATTTCTTCCAAAGCAGCCAGGACAACCCCACAGAGTTCTACCCAGATATTTTTCTTTTTCAGTTTATGGCTCCCAGGCTGGTACAAACCATCTGTTTCTAAGCTTCCAAATTTGATTTAATTATTTCCTCTTTGGAGATCTCCCACTGAAGTCACAGCTATGTGAATTCTGTAAGAGATCTCTGCTGTATAAGTAAATAAACCTACGCTACCCTTACATAAGAATTACCCCGTTGTGAAAGGAAATCCATTTCTTTAAATGAATTTGATTGTTTTCTAATTAAAAAACAATTTAGCTAGAGATTTTTGGAATTAATTTCTATAAAGGCTTTTCAAGCGTCTATTTTTTTCTGCTAGAAACCATAAATACTCTTAAAACACTGAGAACAATTATTATGTTATGAAGGATAGAAGCATTGTGTTATTCTATAAAGATGTACCCATATTCCTTTCAATACAATAAACAGAGCTTCTTTCAGATTGTTCCACAACAGTGGATCTTCAAGAGAGAGAAAATCCTTGGCAAGCAAAGGTGGTAGAAACTACTGCAGAAACTCCCTTTTCTGCCACACTGAATAGGAAGCCCTCTTAATTCTTACTTACTTCCAGATGAACAGAAGAAATTGCACACACACACACACACACACACACACATATATATATATATATGTATATATATACACACATATACATATATGCATGTTCAGTCAGGCTTTAGTCAGAGCATTAACAAAAATCAGACCTGGTAATATGGTCGTGTAATAGGGAACTTCACATGTAAAGAGAAATACCTACAATTTGTCCAGACCATATTCACAAGAGTGAATGCCAGCCTGATGTCAGCCTAAAACTGAGATAACACAGTTGGCTCTGCTCAAATCAGAATGTTAGCAAGGATAACTGGTAACATTATGAAAAAAATAACAGCAAAGACAATCAAATCTATGTAAGCATTACTGATACTTAATGCAGATGAGCTAGTTTAATAGTAGCATTTGAATGAATTATCAATGAATTAAAGCCTGATCAGGCCCATCAAATTTCTGAGAAATGGCAAATTAAATGTAAAAGTCCAACATTGAACTAGAATAATTCTAAAACTAAATCATTATTTTTTTAACAACCACAGCTGTTCAGAAACACCAAAACCAGGTACATCTAAAGGCACTAGTCAGCTTACTCCTCAAATGCAAAGATTTAATAACTATCCATAAACACAATGGGGTTTACAGATAGGTAACTTGCTCTAATCTAAGTTCCCATTGAAAATTAAGAACAGAAGTAGTGCCTCAGATAATATTCTGAAATCAGATGCGATGCATTCAATGTCAACATTGTCAACAATGTCAACAATGTCAAACACCAACACAGAATCATAGAATAATCTAAGTTGGAAGGGCTCTTTGGAGGTCATCTATTCCCACCTCCTGCACAAAGCAGGGCTCACTTCAAAGTTGCTCAGGGCTGTGTCCTGCTGAGTTCTGACAATCTCCAGGGAGGGAGATTACATTGTTTCTCCAGGCAACCTGTTCCAAAGCTGAACCACCCTCATGGTGAAGAATTTTTCATTATGTCCAATGAAACTTCCCTTATTGCGGCTTGTGACTGTTGACTCTTGTCCTTCACTTTGCAACCTCTGAGAAAAATCTGTCTCCATCATTGCTATAATCCCCTCAGAGGCTTGAAGACTGCTATTAGGTCCCTCCTTGACATCTCCTTCTCCAGGCTAAATAAATCAAGATCCTTTAAGTTCTTCCCACAGCACCCTCCCCAGCTTGCTTACTCCTGTCCTGGACTTGCTCTGTTTCATACACATCTACTTTGGAGAAATTGAACACATATTCCAGATGTGTCCTTATGAGGGCCAAGCAGAAGTGAGTGACCACTCTCCTCAATCACCTCACTCCTTGCTTACTAATTCAGCCCAGACCATATCCTTCGTTGCCACAAGGGCACATAGCTGACATTCAATTTGCTGCCCAGCAGGAGGTCCAGGATTTTTCTGCTAAGCTGCTAGCTGTCTGGCCAGTCCCCAGCCTGTACAGATGAATGGGGTTGTTCCAGAGCAGGCCTCTGCAGTTGTCTCTGCTCAACTGTATGAAATTTGCTAAACATAATGTAAAATACATATATATGGTTATCATCTGAATACTCACAGGTGTGATAATGCTGAAAGATCATTAAAAGCTCCTTCAGGAACAACAGATATATCATTGCCATGTAAAGACCTTAACAAGAAAATAAAACAAATAACATGTATGTATAAATCTCAGCAAATTAATTTCACAAATTTCAGCTTCTCTAAATGGTTTTCATCTTTTCACATTTTATTTTTTCAATTCCTCTGCATTTCTAGCCTTTTTGATTTAAGCTCTGATCAGCAGTCTACTCATCACTTGAGTTTTTCATCTTGTATTTTCATTAGAAATGTTAATAATAATATGAATCTTTTTAAATTCAAAGAATAAAGTTCAGTAAAGGTGTCTGCAAAGTTCTTACTGGATTTAGGCATGGCAGAAGACTTATTTCTGACTTTTTCAGCAGTTCCCTGAAATTCCTGGATCTTTTATCTTTCATAGATTCACAGAAAATACAGGTATTGATTGTTCATGAATATAATTATTAAGGTTGTTTCCCTAATTTGATAGTAAAGACCTTATTAAGCATCAATACTGGGACTAGTCTCCTGTAGCAAACCTGCACAGAAGTATCTCTCCTGTTATATAAATTCTAGCACATACAGAATTACGGTTAAGACTTGAAATTATCCATTACAAAATAACTGAAGTTATGTAAGCACACTTAGATAATGCCATGCTTGAGATATTTAATCCAACTAAGCTATTAAATGGTTCTAAACTACCCAAATGAAGACAAAATATACAGATTCAGCTGGAGACTTTAGAGACAGAATTTTTGCATTTTTTTTTTTTAATGACAAACTAAAGATGTAAACTAGACTGACTGTTTATTATTTTTCTTTGTTCCTTTTTGCTGCTTCTCCCACCACCCTTTCAAACATGTTTTTCCTAGTGCTAAAATGAAAAGTTTTCTTGGAATCAAAAAGTTGCTTTATTGGTTTTGAATAGTTAATCATGATGTAATGCTTTTGGAAATACTTCCATATTAAATGAAACAACAAAGACAGAAATTCATTAGTGGAATAAAAATCTTCAAAATACAGCTGCAAAAATCCTCATATATATGAGAATTTATGTATATGCAATTTTTGTTAGACTTTAATTCAAGCACGAATATAACTCACAAAAGAGATACAGTCAAGATTAAAACACTGAAAAGGGAGAAGTGTATGTTTTTGTGTATACTTGTTGACCAGGATCATATCGTATCTTGTGCAGCATTTTAATACTATACTTCCCCAGAACAAAAACACTTAAGAGTTTTAAGACTATGTAATTATCACTTCTCAAATACTTGATAGATTTTAAAATCCAGTAATTTCACACAGATTTGCTATCTGCTGTACGCAAATAAAAATTCTGGAAAATAACAATGGTTAAAAAATAATACTTACAACAACCTAAGTGATTTCAACCCATCAAAAGTCCGTGCAGGGATACACCTCAGGCGGTTGTAACTAAGAATTCTGAAAATACACAAAATCCTGTCAGCAGGTAAATCAGGCATTCAGTAAACAGAATGCAGAGCATGACCATAAAAAGCTTTTGCACACACAGATCGTTAGGAAACAAGTTATTTTACAGCCTCCACAACAAGCAAGCTTTAATATCAACAAAATGCCCCTTCTTTCCAAGACAAAATACACTTTAATGCTTCCAAAGTGTCACTGTTACATGTTTAAACTTACAAGGTGAGCAGCTGAGTCATGTTGCTGAAGCTCTGATTAGAAAGAGTGCTGATTCTGTTGTTACTTAAATCTCTACAAAAAATAAATTCAGAAATTCAGATCTTAAAATGACTGCCCAAGTCCTGAAACACTGGAAGTTAAACTGACAGACACATTACTTTTATTAGTAGAAGTAGTATCATAATTGGTATCAATATTTAAAGCAGCACATATTTTTATTTTCACATGCCATATACAAGCCCAGCAAGTGTTTAGCTTGATCAATGAAAAGCATTTTCATTTCAACACAGATGAAAAAGCAGCGTGATGCATTCTTTTACAACAGCAATGTCCATCATGCTACTGAGTTAATAATGCAATCCTACATGAACCCAAGTACGGAAATAAAAGTAATGTTTTAAAGTTGAAATCATTTTAGTCATGTCCCTAATGACACCTGAGTAAGTATCACATAATAATCTACTTAACACTTACAGGCTGAACACATCAAAGCCCAGAACTATTATTATAAAGAACACTATCTAAGATTTATAGCTTTAACATCTTTCCTGTTGTTCAATATTCTAATGAATAAAATCTTAAGTGTAAGTATGATGGAAGCTGGAGTGGTATGCTGGTAGCTTCAAAGATGGTAGCTTCAAAGAAGCTTTGAAGAAGCTGTATTAAATTTGAATAATGCCTGTTCTTTATTCTCATATTGTGCTTTAGTTTTCATTTTATGTTGGCTATTTCACTGCTGTTTACTGTATTTTGTGGTGAAATTTAATTCTGAATCTGCTTAAGCATTTGTTTTTGAGGGGACCTTGGTATTTTAACTTAGAGTTCTGTTGAATAGCTATACAGTATACATATTTCTCTGCTTGAAATTTCATGAAAGCACGTAAGACAATTGACTCATAATAATAAACATACTAAACCATGTATAACAGTGCAATCTGTTCACATGAGAAAGAAGACGTTAGAAATAAACAATTTTCCATGTTAGTCTGGAACTCAAGAGAGTCGTTTGTAATTCCTTGTTTGGCCACAGAACTATGCATAGTGTTTTGGTTTTCCAAACACAGCTGAGGAGCATTCTCAAATTCTGAACAGCAGTATGAGGATACATTCAGAAGAGACGACAATAATGTACCCCACAAGTCTGATAAGTAGAAACCGTTAATACTTATATAATTTGTATTTTATTTACTGTTCAGCTATAAATTATTGTATTGCAGATGTCTGCAAAATAGTTTGTGTGTATTTTCTGATTAAGAGTTAAAATTATCCAATTTCTGGCTATGTTTGTCAAAAATAGAAAAGGAGTACCTAATCTCTGTGATGGAAGCCTTGTCACTATCACTCTGATTAATTTAATCTCCAGTCATATATCCAGTCTCCACTGACACTGTTACTGCACACAGACCAATCTATATGTTTGCTTCTTGTAGGTACTGAGATCCCACAGTTTATATTTTCTGTGTGCTTCAAGTTATATCTTGCATAACTTCCCTGAATAATCCACAGAGACTTCCTATAAGGTCTACACTTTATACATCTGAGAATATTGCAGTTTTTTTTTTTTTTTTTTCTGATGCTATTTGCAACTTACGAAAAGTCTTGGAAGCATCTCTTTTCTAAATTTGTGACCATGACCACTTTTGTCTAGCATGAGGTAAATAAAGGAAATCAAGTTCTTGTTTTTGAATGCCAAACTATTTTCAATTTTAGCAGTAAAGCTCTAAAACCAGTCAAAAAGAAATTTAAGGGATTTTCTTACTCCCTACTTTTGTTACTTTTTTTTTTCTGATTATACTGAAACCACAGAGTGCTTTCAGAATATTATGCAGTTCAACCTCAGCTGGTATAAATTTTTATGGTGCTAACAAAGGCCATGGAATTACAGACATTTTGCCTCAAATCACAGAGTGAGTCAGCACCAGACCTGGGAGTAAGGAATTCTAGACAAGCTCTCTTCTTCAGTCTTTAAACCATATATTATCGGAGAAACAGAAGGGGTTACATTCGAGTGTTACAACAGTACTATGTGCTATTCTTCTATGAATACCACCAAATCTTTCTTTTATAAATAAAATCATTTTAGTGCCTTTATAGAGCTGCATAACAAGATACTGTATTACCATAACACATTTTGTGAGATCTCAAATCTCTTTGCATGTTAACTACTTATTTACTTTGTGGTGTAATCACTGGAGTGAAATATTCCAGTTTACAAAATGTGACCAAGTATATCACATGTAGGATGTGATCAGTGAAATAAAATGTCCTCCATCATAAAATGTGTTCAGGCATTATATTTACTAAAAGACATAATATATTTCATGTTTTTTTTTTTCTTATAATTAAAAACAGGTATAATGAAGTAGGGAATTTTTTGTTTTTGTTTTCATACCAGTAGAAAATGATCTATAAAACTACTTACATAAGTGTTAAATGCTTGTAGTTGGAAAGCTCTTTTGGAACAAGTGTAAATTGATTTCCATCCAAATAACTAAAGCAGAAAGATAAAATATAAAGAATTATTTTTTTTTTCCATTAAAACAGTAGCATCTTCATCCACTAATTTTAGAAACCAACAGTAAAAAAAGTTTAGTATGAACACATAATATTCCCATTTTGTAAGAACCCTTGAGTACAAATACTGTTTTTTAGAGACACAATTGAGGACCTGTAGCCTAAGATGCAAATGCTACTGTATCATATATTATGAATATTATGAAATAACAGTATCAACAGCTAACCTTACATAGTAATTTTTGTTACTTCTAAAAGCTTTGCAAAATGAGTTCTTTATCGGCTCTATTTCACACACACCTACTGGTGAAAAGAAAAGCAAATCTGACTTATGTAAGTTTTATTAAGTGTGGATTTTGAGCTCTTGCAAATAGAAGCACAACCTTACATTTCAGAGGTAGTCCTTTAATGTAGAAACAGCAAGGGCTGACACCAGCTCTGAATATCAGCAAATTCATTTGTCATGCCTGTAATTCAGGTCATCTTCCCTAATTTCTCCCTGTATCTCTCATGATGTATCAGGCATGATATATCACAAGCCTGTTCCTCTGCTGTATGTTACAGACTAAAGACAGCAATCAATTACCCTTCGCTAGAAAAGTTAGATTTTTTTTTTCTTCTTCATTGTGGGTTTACAGAGCCTGTATTACATTACTTGCTCATATTCCATGCTCATAATTCTCAGTAACAAATTAGCTCATCTGTAGAGTTAGTTAACAGGTGCAGAGCCATCAAACCATACCGGAACCTGAGTCACAGGAAAACGAAGGTTAACGCGTTGTGCCCAAAAAGCTTCCCAGCATGCAGCCAGTCATTACAAAGCACAACTGGAGGAGCTCTTCATGTAACCAGGGCAAGTAGTTTAGAGACTGTAGGAACTGTGGAATGCACCTGATTCTCTGATATGGAGCATACAGGGAGGGGCAGGAACACAAAAGGTCGGTAGTTTCTCAGAGGGGTTAAATGACTTGCAGATGGTGGCACTAAGGTGGTATTGTGTCTCCTGGAACCCAAGTGAAAACTACACCCTCATTACCTCTATACAAAGAAGATAACTTCAGCAATCCAAATGCTTGGAACATACTTGAGTTAATAGCAACCTTGGCTAGAGACCTTCTTAGATGAATTTTGAGCTTAATGTCTTTAAGTATGCTGCAACATCTTTGGAAACTTTTACTTGACTAAATGGATGAGCTGAAACATGGATTGCCAGGCTTAAAAGAAATAGCTACCTACATCTAAGGAAAAAGCACCCCCTTTTTTTCTTCCCCCCAGTGGACCCTGGCTTCTTTATAGATGCTTGCTAAATCCAAAATGGGTGTCTGTTTATGTTAGTGGCATTACACAAATCACAGAATCACAGAATATGAAATGGCGGTGAATGGACCATGGACTCATATACTTAATTATTAAAAACAAAACAAAACAAAAAACATTTAAACTTTTTGAAGGAATGAGTATTCTGAGAAAATTATTTTATCAGACAGATAAATTAGGATATATTGCTTTAGCTTCATTAAAACTGAAGTACTACAAGTATCCACTTGGCTGATAAAAACTTCTGCTTGTTCAAATGAAGCAACTATTAAGATATTTTATAAAATACATGAAGGGCACAACTTGGAAGGGTTATGCATGCTAATGAACAAGAATAATCAATCAGTATGCAACTGCTAACAGGAACCACCTCCATTATCCTTTTGAAAAATATGCTAAATTGCATGCTTCGACACTAATTAAAGCATACAAAATTGTACACAAATGAGTTTTCAGTCACAGTCAGGGTTCCACTTGCACTTCCAAAAGTATCTCTCTTCAGCTGCTTAATTTTACATTGCATTGATACCCTTACATTGTCAAATTGTGTTTATTAAGCCAGACTATATTTAATTAAGTTATCTTCTATTAGGAAAAAAAAAAAAAGGTTTATATAGCTGTATGCTAATTTGAATTCTTAGTAATTTCTCTTCATTTATGACCAATTACTTTCGGATGCTTTTAAGCACCAAATTACTGGTGGACATTTCAGAATCTTATATATAATAACAAATGCTAAAACAATAAAACTGTTTTAGTGACTTAAAACACAGTTATGACGTCTTCTGAAGAAAGCACCATGTTAAACAGTCATTATGAAGCATTAATAATTTAATACTAAACAATTGCCATTGGTAACTCAAGATGACAATATAACCATACTTTTTTTCCTGTCAATAATTTCCAACTTTTTCTTTCAGTCTTGCAACCTATATCTTTTGATCAAGATTCAAAATAAATGATAAACCCAATTTTTAGGTTTATATTTTCCCCTTGATAATGCACAAAAGTTGACTCATCTAGTTTGGTGAGTAGCTGTTCAGTCATTATCTTCAAACAATACACAAGATAGAAAACTTGTTTTTATATCAGCTTTACTGTCCATCTGCATATTCAAATTATATCTTTGCATAAAATGCAATCTGTACCATTTTTCTCATATAGAATTTAATCAAGAGTAATAAAATGTCCCAGATTATATCACTGCCTATATGAAAAATCTCACTTTATATGTTTTAAGACCAGTCTTTTTGAAATATCACAAAAACATGTTTATTATGAAAATATACCAACACATTAATAGACTGTTGTCTTTTTGCTTTTGGATGTAATTGAACTTCTTCATTTCTTCCTATTAGAATAGTGACTACAGATTAATCAAATTCACTTTTGCCTATAATTTAATCCATTGTAATATAAGGACCATATTCAGCAACACGACGGTTCATTGTTGGGGTTAAATTCCGAGAATGATTACAATTTTATATACATATATTTGTAAAGCTTTGCAGCAACAGACGGTTCTTAAAGTGTTTTGAGACTTAGAGAGCATTGCTAATTCAAACATAACCTCTGAGTTCTCATGATTCTTTGCAAGTCTTAAATCTACAAAACGGTATATTACTAAATTTCAACCGATCAACTGAAAGCAATTCTTCACTTGGAAGAATTGATAAATCAGACACTATAAATCTGACATTGATTTTTTGAAAGGGAATAAAGTGTGCCACTTACAGTTCAGTTACATCTTTTGGGATGCCTTTAGGCAAAGCTTTTAGGCCTTTGTTGCTGCAGCGAACTACCGTGTCTAGACAAGTACATTCTGCAGGACAGCGGGACAGTGGAGAGCAGCTATTGTCATCATTTCCTGGTTAATAAAAACAAACAGATGCTAAACTTGCTATGCAAATGACATTTCAGGATTAGCCATAATATCCCACATGTAATTCCAATAAGCGAAAATGAGATTTTTGCATTATGACACCTCTATGGATGGAAAATACTGTCACCTCCATAAACCATTGCTCCAAGAATGTACATTTCAAGTAACACTTTATTTAATACAATACTGTTTTACTATATAAAAATGCTATTATTTGTAAAAAAAAAAAAAAAAAANTTAGTTCCTCATTCTACTTCTGAAATCTCTTCTATACCTTGCTGAACTAGTTGTTGTGAAAAAAAAAAAAAAAAAAAAAAAAAAGATCATTAAAGAAAGAACATAACTTAAAATGAAATATAATAAAGCAATATACATGCTGATTTTCAAAATTAGCAAATAACTTAATATAAACAGAGTCTTTTTAAAGCAAAGATAGAGCCTTGAAAATTGACAAACTAATAACTTAAGAAATGGAAGCGTGTGTGAGACAGATGTAAGATAGAAGCCATTATTTCTTTAAGTGGTAAGGGGAATTGTGGAAGTCACAAACTGAGCAAAATGTCATGTATTTGATCAAGTAGCCTGAAAGAGTGCTTGATTCGAGCATCAGCATTTGAAAATATTCTCATTCGAACTACAACATTTGGTCAATTTATTTAATCTTTGTATAATTACAGTACAGAACATAGGCAAGAAAAACTTTTGAAAACATATATACAGTAGTTATGTGCTTGCTAATCATCCAAAAATGGGTGAAAGGTTTTTAAACTGACATAGAAACTGAGCAGGAAACAATGAGTAAGTGATTTAAAGAATACCACTTCTCAATTTAAAGAATATTGTTTTGGGATCTACACGAATCACGAAATTATCCATACAAAAGCTGAAGTTATAAAATTTCAAATATTAACTTTCTTACCATCATCGCATGTAAAATCCTGTATTGCCACATCTTGGATAGGTATCTCTTTGAGGAAGTAAGGTTTTTGACAGCGAGGGTTTCCTGTCACAATGCGTTTCTTCCTCAGCCAGTCTCCAAGCCACGCGAGATGGCAGTTGCAGTTGAAGGGATTGGCCAAGAGGTTTCTGAGAACCACAGGAAAGTTCACTTCTGATGACAGATTTTTTTTTTTCTTTTTAAGTTCTATTTCTATTTTCAAAAACCTAAGCTTAAATACAGTTCTTCAAACAATAGTATGTACAAACCATAGATGAAAACTGTAATTTAGGCTCTGTGTAGTGACTCTTGATATAGCTCATTTAGAAATAATTTAAAACTGTCAAAGACTTGACTTGTTGTCAAGCCACTCTGTACTGATAATACAATAATTTCATATAGAGATGAAGGCTGATTACTTTACATTATTAGCTTTAACCTGACAACAGCTATTCCATTAATTTGTCATCTCAAGATTTCCATCTTTTATTTGCTCCAGAGAATAAGTTTCCTATCTAAAGTGACAGCTACGTTGATTACATGCCAGTTATAAAAATGAATTTACTTCTAGAAGTCTCAGTACTTTTGGCATCTCCTTATTTCAGCATAAACATATCGACAATTCCATTATTTATAAACATGCCATCCTTAATATGCACAAATTAGTCACTTGCTGCAAAGTGTCACTTTTTATGTAAAAAGGGGATTAAGTACTTTCCTGCATGATGCTACCTACAGAAAGCATTTCTTCAGTAAACTGACTGGCAGCTTCTCACTCCATTTTCCCTTCCCTTAAATTGCATCACATTTAAATAAGAAGGGGCACTTCTTTTTATAGAAAATGAGACTGAAGCTTTATTATAAACCAAGTATGAATTAAGATCCCTAGTAGTCCCAGCAAATTTAAGATAATGATCAGACTGCAGAGTGCAAAATGAAAGACAACATGGTGATTAGACCAGCTGCGGTTGGGTGAGGGGTACCCAAATGCAGGTTTCTACCCTGCTTCAAATCACTGGGCTTCTATGAGGAGGGATATCAGGACATGTTTCATGCTTGCTCAGGCACTTCTGGAAACCAGCCTATAGCTGCATCAAAGGCCACCATGAAAACACACTTTTCAGGATCGTCCAGAAAGAAATCTTTCTGAAAAATATCATTATGAAACTCATACTTTTCCCTTGACATCAGCTCCCACCATGAAACTATATGGCAAAATATTAACACAAATGTCCCCAAAATGTTGTTAGAGGTTTAAATTTGGGTGTGGTAAAAGATGAATGTGACTCACAATGTAGAGAGTGAATGCAGGGTGTCAAAGGAGCCCGGTGCCACGGTGGTGATCTGGTTGTCGTACAGTGAGAGCAGGCGGACAGAGCTCAGGCCTGTGAAGCTGTCGTTCCCCACACAGCTCACACGGTTGCTCCTCAGCATCCTGAGAAAATAAGGCTCAGTATTTCTCAGCTTAGGGCTGGTCAAAGCTCCCAATAATATTTTGTGTTATTACTGCTCGCTTACTGAAATATAAACAACATGGGCTACCTGGCATTTCCTCTGTGCACTTTATCAAACGAAGAGGTTAACATTAAAAAACTGTACCTGCAAATATTTCATTTCTACTAGGTATAAACGTGAAGGGGTGGCCTCTCCTCACAGAGGCCAGGGGCTGCCCCATGCCGGACATGGCTGGTTCCAGCCAGTTGTGCAATAGCCCTTGCATGCCAAAACCAAACCATTCAGAGAAATTTGTGGTGCCTCTGAACCCATCAGGTGAGTTTAGAGCACCTCTGAATTTAAGAAAGGACAGCAAATGTGGGGGCAAAAAGGAACAACAAGGCCAGTGCAGGAGGAGATAGAAAAGTAGAGAAAAGATAGAAAAGGAGATAGAAAGTAGAGAAGACCACACTGAGCAGAAGCAGGGACAGGAGCTGAGCAGCATCCTGGGCAGCGGCCGCAGCCACAGGAGCAGCTCCCCCAGCAGGGCCTGGAGCCTCTGCCTGAGCAGGGGCTGGAGCTGAACCGCTGCCCAAGCAGAGGCTGAGGTGCAACTCTGAAGGGCCTGCTACTGCTGGAAGAACCACAGTGACACCAAGGGGACTGAGCATGGCGGAAGGGACCGAAGAACAAAAAGGTGAGTGGGTTTTGCAGAGGCAAGAGGTGTTTTCTTTGGTTTTTTTTTTTCCTTTTCTTTCAATAACAGAATCAGTAATCAACAATAAAATTAAACTGACTGAAATTCTCCAAACCAGATACACACAGCAGTCCATACTTCCCACTTTGTGTTCCCAAGCCTAAATGAGCCCAGAACTGCTATTTACACTGAGCAGAAGGCTGCACCACGCTGACCTCCCAAGGTCCCTTCTGGCCCGAGTTTTATAAGGATAAAAGAAAGCACTTCCACTACATTCTTAAGTCTTTCAAATGAATGCAATTAGGCTAGCCAGACTCCTCCTTAGCATGACTGTAAGACTTAGTAAAAATTTCAGAATATTAAGCAAGAAACACCTATTTTAAAATCTCTCATATATCTGTTGGTAAACCATTGGAGCTTTAAAGTTTGCTGTTTTCCTACCTGTCCTTCAACAAATGAATTTTTTTTTTTCCACACTCCTGTCTAAGAATAGCTGCTTCTTACAATTTTAGCAGCTTTAAATGCAAAGTTAGAAATGATAGGCCTGATTTATTAAAACCGCCTAATGTCTTTGCACAGCTGAAGCCCCAAAGACCATTCATTTTGCTCTGGTCTGCTGATCAGATGGACTGACTCTCTGAAGAAGGCCAAGAAGCTGTGGATTGTATAACATCTTTTTTCTTTTTTCTTTCTTTTTTTTTTTTTTAGTGGAAAGAGCTAAACTGCCTTCATGGAAAGAATGAAATGAGTTCACGCTATAGTGCTTTTACTCCTCCCTTCACTGTTGAAATGACATTAAAATTAGTTAGGAGAGAATCATTTCCCACATTTCAATATCCACCAGAATCATTTTTTCCTCTAGCAAAATACCCAATAATGGTTGAGCTGGACTGAATCAGAGTCCATTATGTAAAATGCTTAATTCCCATGCAAAATTCCATTACTTTCAAGCAGATGATTATTCCCATTTCCGTTTCTGCAGTTGGATGTTTACCCATTCTCAACTGCTTCATCATTTAAGAGGGCCCATAATTTATGTAGTCTAATAACCACAATGAAGAATTTCAGCTACATTATATCAATAATTAATAATTACTGAATTCATATAATCGCTATTATAACCTTTGTGTAAAACAGGAACAACAACTAAGATTTGCTTGAGTAATCCATAGCTAATCCAAAATCGAAGTTTTTAGGACAGATAGAATATTACTTTAAAAAATACCTTGCAGAAAGGAAGAATAAGAACACCAAAATAATTACACTTACAGTGTTTTGAGACTTTCCAGTCCTTTGAACATTTTGTCTCGAACACTTTCCAAGCGATTGCTAGTGAGCAATAGTTCATTCACACCAGAGGCTCCATCGAATGCACCTTCTTCGATATCTGTAATCTTGTTATTGCTCAGGTTTCTATCACACATTAACAGAAGCAGAGGAAAACATATTTTCTTTTTTTACATACCCTAAATGGACGGTTAAATGTTGCAGACTGCATAGATTTCAAGATACTGAATTACTGTGTAAAAGCAACAAATATATTATTCAACTTTGAACTGGAAAAAGCAAAAGTCAATGCCCTGCTAAACTACAGAAATATAAATAATATAAATATTTTTAAAACAATCTTTGAAAGTTATTTACAATTACCCAGTACATGCTGCTGCCACACAAAAACATATTTTCATAAAAAATTCTAAATCTTGTCAATGAATGCATATTTTTTTTTGTGTCCAGTCCTTGTAGCATTATCGGATGAATTAATAAAAGTGGTACTGTATAAGTACTAGCACAACTAACAACTCTGATTTCTTTATTTCATCTCAGTAAACATAAATATAAGAAAATAGTATAAACGGCAACATATGTAAATGAAATGTGTGAATGTAAACAGTAAATGAAATGTTAATCATTTCTGACATTAGTAAAAAAGAAGGGTTTATAAGCAAGAGTTCATTTATCTGCAATTTGCATGCAAAGCAGATCAAAAATGTGGGAAAATGTCCTAAAAATACTGCCAAAATATTTAGTGTTTGTGGTTTTTAGTTTAAATATGGAAATTACATCCCAAATGGAAAGTATGTATACCATATATACCATAATCGTACGTACTCAACAACACATTTTCTTAAAGATTTTTCATTGTATTCTTGCCTCCTTTTGTTTTTTTTTTCCAAGTAACCTATTCATACTTATTACACTTATATCTTGTTTAGAATAGTTAAGAATGCATCTATATACTATTATATAAACAGTGTTATAATACACTACTGATTTTTACACAGCTCTTAAGAATGCTCTGAGCAAATCTAAAATACAGGGAAGCTAAAAACTTTTTACTTAATCAAATTAATGATGTTGGGAAGAAAATCAAACATTATTTGATGCATCTTCTAGAACACCATTTTAATTGTTCACATCAAGAAACACAGTATTTATTAGAATAAAAATTCATACACTTGCCAGTATGAACTGTTGCCATTATCTAAGGTATAGAAAAGAAGGAGCTGTGGCTTTGTCTGCTGCTGACTACTCATCTCTAGCCTAGCTATTATTTCACATACACCTTGCCTGTGATGAAGGATACGATCATCACTTTCATTTAGTTTCACAGTGGAGCCATTCAGTCTCCTGTAAGGTGCTGCACGAGACTGGAAGCAAGAAATTCATTATTTCTCATCTCAACTGACTTATGCACATCAAGCCCTTAGTTTCCTAAAATTTTACTTCTTCTTGGTGCAACATGGATATTACTTCACCTACTTCACATTTTAAGGGATATTTAAAGTGATATTTTAAGGATTAATGTTGCATAACTAATCAATGATGCAGCACATACACGTGCTTTATTACTGATGAACCATCAAATCAATTAAACATTTAGGCCCCAATTTTTCAGTGTCATCTGTGCAGAACGACCTTTGCACATATTTGAACCTCCAGAAGAAATACGAGCTCCATGCAAACACAGAATTCACTCATACTGTAGTCTCTGTAACATCACCACCTCACTGCTTTCCAGTCATGCTTAACCAGCCTCTAAATTGAAGAATGTTTTAACATTCATAACTATATTAGGAAGTTATGGAACACTAAAATTAAAAATGTTAACTTTTCAGTAACATTTTCCCAATTTTGTTCCTCCTCAATTATACCGAATTCAGAGCTCTTGGGGGTTCCAGCAGACAGCTGCACTAAGACTGATTAATATTCTTACTTTTTTTCTTTTGTCTTGAACACCTTCTCGTCAACTAAAAAGCAGCAGACAAACTAGCTTTAGATGACATGAAATGTTTACTAACCTAGTTTTATAGCCTGAAAATACATAATTACTGACAGTATATTCCCTTTTCTCCATTTTTCTTGAATATGAAGAACTGATGTGTGTGTGTGTATTTGTATGCTACTTCAAGTGTTTTACTTATTTCAAAGGCACTCTGTAACTCTGTAACTGTGAAAAGTGCTAATCTGAGATCCGTGAGGAACGAAGAAAACTGGGTATCTACACTGTGCCCCAACACACTGCTGTGCCAGATATTCCTGCATTCTTTCTGTAACTGTCTTAGTCCAGACCCAAATTGGCAAGGTATACTCATGCGGATAGTTGAAGAGCAAAATTTTTTAAATCTTTGGTCTACTACCTCAAAAATCAGCAGTAAGTATTTAACTGATTGTGACCGTGACAGCTGCCAGTCAGGATGTGGATAAGGCTAATAAGTAGTTTATATAATACTGCTGCTCCCCTTGAGATTTTAGCTGCTAGTAGCATAGACTGAATTTTTACAAGTGGTAGTAACTTGATGACTACATTTGAAAAGCAATGCATCATTTTCATTAAGCTATTTTGGCTTGCATTTTTCTTCATTTACTATTTATGCTTGGATTTAATACTGGAAAGATTGAGCACAGAGTTACTAAGTAACTAAATGATCTTCTCTTGAATGTCTGCCATATACCTAAAGTGAAAGAAAAGCTTTTTGTAGGTTTATTGTTAATAACATCTGCAACTGGCAAGATTATAAACAACTCTTAGAACATCAACTGTGGACATGGACTTACATGGATGAGCTATCAAACCATTTTTTCTCAGTCATTTAATTTTGATATTCCCCTCTTCTAATGACAGTTTAATGAAGCACAGAATCAAAGGCATGTCCTGAATGTGCTGAAAGAGGCAAAACTGCCTGGTTAGGGAGTAGTACAGGAAGTTACAAAAGATTACTGGAACCATTTTTGAGCAGTTTATCCTCAGCTCCCTGCTGTGGCTGCGTAACAGACCAGCTGGCTGGACAACGCAGTGAAGGTGCCAGAGCTATACACCATGAGAAGTCGTTACTGGGAGCGCCTAGTCCCATAGAGAAGAACTGCCAGCTCTGATCTACCTCAATGATTGATATAAACCCATTCTTGATTTTTGATTAGAATATACTGAATCTTTCATAGATGTAAACTATCAAAGGTGGAGAAACATAGCAAGTAACTAATGTGCTATCTGAATAGACAACGTCAATGAAGTTGCACTTACATTTTGCGCAGTTGAGGAAGCTTCTTAAAGATTCCAGTAGCTTCCAGGACTGAAAATTCATTGTTATTGAGTCGCCTACAAGAAGTGACATCAATTTCAGAAAAAATATTCAGGCATTGGTACATAATGTTCCACACTAAGGGAGCTTTTCAGAATGGTTTAACTGAATAGCTGGTATTCAACTGGTAGCTAAAGAACAATTCGGTATATCTTGACTTTTCTAATTCCGGTAATTCCCGTGAATGAACATTCTCATTAGTTAAAATTAGGCATACATAAGACATACAGAATCAAAAACAGATCACAAAGTATCATACAGCTAAAACTGCAGAGAAATATATTTTTAATTTTTCTTTTAAGGGAAGAAAAAACAAAAATATTCCTAGGGAAGGGTTCCATGGCAACTTATAAATAAAAATCTTTAAGAAGTACATATAAACCACTGAAGATTAGTTAACTGTTCTTTAAAGGATATCAGGTGGGGTCTGCCAAACATCTGGAGGTGCTCACAGTACACTACTTACAAGAATGAAATAATTACTTTATGCTCAGTGCTTCTCTGGAATAGGGACTGAAACACAGAGCATAGGTCTTCCGAAGAATTTAAAAGCACTTCTCTGACCATGGTTTATCTTCAGCCCACCAAACCTAACACACAAACTGCGCAAGAAAGCATTAAATGTTGCTTTGTAACAAGAGGCTATACAACAAGCAACAGATGCTAGCCTGAAAAATCATATGGATTTTTATCTTTCCTGACCAGGTATCAAGGCTGTTCTAGTATGGTGTACCTTTAGCAGCTTCTGGGTTAGAGGACCATCTATATTTCAAAAAATATGTGCCCTGACCCAGTGTCCTCTATTTCCTCTCTTGAAAAGAAAATGGCAATTACAAGTCTTAGACACTGTATGTTTTAATGGAGTCTTCTTATTAAGGAAGCGTGTTTGTCCAGCTTTTATTTAGAGATCTTAAATAGGAAGGAAGAGACATGACTGGAAAAAGCACTGTAAAATGGAATTAAGCATAATTCTAAAACCAGAATGCTTTTCAGAATTACCTTATTGCAAGAAAAGATTAAAAAAACCCTTAGAAAATAAAAGAAAGCTGCTTGTTCATCCTTCCTTCCTGCTCACATTTAATGATAGCCAGAAGGGAAATTAAGGTTGTAAATCTGAAGGTATGGCAGTACAATAGTTTCAGCACAGAACCAAAGTGAGAGGAGACAGGAAGAATTTTTTGGATATAGATGGAACATTTGTATACCACACTGAAGTCAATGGACATGAAATTAAAAAAATGTTACCACCTCTGAAAGATGACTTAATGTGTGTTTTTATTGGGACCATATCAAATGAATCTTTGCGCAGCGTCAATTAACAAAGTTACATCATCGTTGTAAATAGCCTTTTTTTTTTTTCCTGTGTATCAATGGAAACACAAAACGTTCCATAAAAGCTGACATTTTCAAATACTTTTCAAGTGCTCTATCATCTGGTAGAACGACTTGTTTGTGAAGACATCTATTAATTCTAATAATTCTTCCTTGTTGTACTCTGCTGTAAACGATTCTAACCCTACTAGAAAAAGGCAATTTCTTTGCAACAATCTTTTACATATTAAAAATAATTTAGTATGTCTGTCCCTCAAGCTTCCTTCACACAAATGCATTCAATACTTTCAGTTTTCACAGAATCATAGAATGGTTTGTGTTGGAAGGGACATTAAAGATCATCTAATTCCAATCCCCCCTGTTTCTCTGTACTTTCCTAGGATGGAAAAGAAGCATGGGTTGAATCACCGTGTTGTCTTTGATTAAAACTGTAACACAAATCATATCCTCTCTCTGACTTTGTGCCTATGGTGATACCACAATACATGCATCATCGCTGAGGACAGATCCACAAAAAAGGGACATCAAGAGTTATGAACTATGTTTTTGTGGTCAGAAAAATGACCACATGGATCACATGGCATTTCTATGGCTGGAGAATGCTGGCTTTAGATCTGGAATTATTAAATAATTGTGCAAGAAGATTTCATTCTATTATTATGGTAAGTGATACCACATACACAGGAATCAAAATCATTACAGATGATTGGAAAACTACCACATGTGGTGGTATCTCCCTTTCAGTAGGTATCTCCCTTTCAGTGCTCTTTACTGATAAAGCTAATAACAACAGTTGTTACCTGCCAATCACTGGATCATGAAAATGACCTTAGAAGTACTTGTATCTGGTTTATTCAAAGAAAAGTACTGAGATGTCATTCTCCAAATATAAAAGCAAACAAAAAAGCAGTTGATGATGATGTCTAAATGTTCTGGTTTCCAGTTTCATTTGATACTTTTTCCTGTTTTGTTAACACAATGGATAAGATATTTTGGTACAACAGCTGAGTCTTCTTGGAAGGCTATGTACCGCAGTGATATTCTGTAGTACTTTATGGTTTTAAGCCTATCTTGTTAGGATCTGCTATTTCATCAGATATTGTGCAATCATTAAAAAAATTGAACACACACGACTAAAACTATTTTTATTTAGAGTTTCTCCTGGAGACTCTGGCCTGAATGATTTATCAAATGCTTCATGAGTTTTCTCATATATTAGTATGCTGCCTGTAAAATATTTTATTTCTGGGATTCATTTACAGACTTGTACTTTATCTCAAATACTTCAGCGGCAGATTAGACAGATCTTTGACTGGTTTTCTGGAAGACTATGAGCAAGCAACAAAACAGAAATGGTTAGCACTTGGCTTGTTTAAACATTTTTTCACCTTTTACAATCAAGTATCTGTCTTGAACTGTATTATTATTTTCAGTTTTTTTTTTTTTTTTATTACAATAAACTAGTCTGAAGATATAGTTTTTTGATGTGGTATTTTTTACTGTTGTAAGCTGTATAATCAATACTCTAGCCAGCTTATACGGCCGAATAAGCAGGTAGGAGAAACTGTGATTAGAAAAAACACCTTCAAACTCCTTTTCAGAAAATGTTCCCATTGCTCCCTGCAGTTTGTTGAACTGAAACGCCAAAGTTGCCAGCTTATGTGAGTACTGAAAGAAGAAATTATTTTCAAAATAACATTTTAAAAGCAGATTTAAAAGAAGCATTACATAGCTTCTTGAACTCTAGATTAGAGCAATATTTTTCACTATATCCATTAGCTCTAGAATGATAGAGATAAAGGTAGTTTGTCATCTTTAGTCCATTAAATTGCATGTTGCATACCATATATTATGATACTGCCAATGAAAATGCTTTCTTCTATCAGACTAAGAACATATTTATTTTGTTCCTTATATCCCTCTACGGAGGAAAAGCCACGTGATATAAGTTCTCTTGGAGGTTACATGATTCCTGTTACCTTCAAAACTTGGGCTTGGATGAAAAGAAGCATGGACTTCAGAGATCTCCAGACAAAGTATTTGAGAAAAATAAATATTTGCCTGAGAAATCTAAAGAAATCTTGATATTTCCTTGCTTTAGGTCTTTGTTTCCAAACTCCAAGAGTGTCAGCTCTAAACAATACCCTGCAGAAAATAATCTAGCCTTTGTCCTCACTGTTAGAGAAGCATTAATGTCATTTGATTTTAACAAGTGTCTATCACAAATTGGGAGGGTAAAAGAAAAAGAAAGGCTAACTAGCTGTTCTTTTCAGATATGTCAGTGAGCTGGAAATCACAGAGTGACCCTAGAACGAGACTAAAGTTCCAAGCAGAGCAACAAAGGCAATGTATCAAAGGCACAAGAGGAAATAACAAGAGAAAATAAGAGGAAGATATATAAGTGCTCTAGGGAACCTGCTGTGGCAGGGGGGTTGGACCCGATGATCTCTGGAGGTCCCTTCCAACCCCTACAATTCTGTGATTCTGTGATAAGTGTTACATCAGTGAGGCAAAAACCAGAAGAGTAGATTTAGCTATGGCAACTGGATTTTTAGAGGAAGTTTAAAAATGCAGAAATAATCTTACTACCCCTCCAAGATACTTTCAAGGCTGTTGAAAATTTTCTTGCATCAAAAGACTTGAAGAACAATCTTACCAAGAAGAAGGCTGAGAAGTGACTGTTAAAGTTTAAGACCATCTTACTTGGATAAAATACTGGAGAGAAAAGAGCTCTTTATCAGCAAAAAATATAAAAGAAGCAATGATGGAAACTGAAGAGAGGCAGATTCCATCTGAAAGTAATGTTCTCATTTTAAAAGATTTTTACACAGATGAAGGGAGATTATTAACTTTTATAACATTTTCAGGGAGATGGTGCATTTTAATCCACTGATACCTTCAAATGAGACTGGATGTTCTCTGCAAGAAATGCTGTAACCAAACATGAATTATCTTTTAGTCAAACACAATTTTTTTTGTTGACCGAAATTTGAGAGTTTAGGATACACAGCAAATGAGGCTTGATGATTTCATTGTTTCTTCTGAATTTAATATGTATGGATCATAATTATAGAAAGAAAACACTCCAAATTTTATCTTCCACATGTAAATAAATGAATAGTAAAATCAACGATTAAAATACTAAATTAAGAGTATTATTTCTTCAGAGCAGAGATAATTAAACATGAATCCTCTTAAGAATCAAAACAGTGCATGCTTGTCACTTCAGCAACTCCAACTCTCATCTCTTGGTTCAGTAACTATAATTTTTACATCCATTACTTTATATGCTCCTCCTACAGTCTAACCTGCTACCCATTTCATCAGTTTTTATTCTTGAATAGAAGAATAAAATCTCAAAATATTATAGCATAACACTATATAAATTTGATGAGTATTTTTGTCTTCTTGTAGACCTTACAGTGAAATCAACAGCTTAAACATGGCCAAAAGCTGAGCTTTGCTTTTACCACATATGCCAATTTTTCTCTTGAATTTGCCATCATTCTGGGCATAACCAGAATTGCCACTCACATTTGTAATTATAACATCACTGAGTTCAACTCCTTCTCCCAGATCAGAGACAAACAAAAATCTCATCTCTGAAACAACTGAAACAATACTTCAGTTTCAAATTCCTTTTCCCGTCCAGACATTCAAAATCCCCAACCATGGTCTCATTATTCACTGCTGTACTGCTGCTTTGATGCTAGCTGCAGACTGTCTTTGAAGATATTTGCTGTACTGTTGCTCGTCTCACCCCTGTGGGTCACAACTTGATCACAGCACTTCAGTCTCCATATCTCTGTCCCCACTTCACTACATCAAATCAAAGTCCATCTTTTGCACCTTAACGTTCTGCCTTGCTCTTTACACTAAATCTCCCAAGAGAAATAGCTATTTCCTCCTTTCTTTGCTCTGCCAGCGATGGCCACTTTCATCTCCTGCCTTTCTGTTGATTCTTCAAGCACCTCCGCATTCCCTTCTACACTGTGCTTTGCGCATGGGAAAAACTTGTAAAGCTGTCTTAATTTTATCTTTGAATCCCTCCTTGAATACTACTTCAGTGGTAATGCCTACAGATCATTCCCATATGGCACTTGTTAAACAAGTAATAATCTGTGACATCTTTTCTGCTCATCTCTGTTCATTATATTATTATCTCATCTTAACCCAAGTCTGTCTTGTCTGCTTTATCTTCCTCTGGTCTCCTGCCTGACACATAACATGAGCTTTGTATAACAAGAATCAGCTCTGTTTTATTTAACACTTTGGTGCGTTTTAAGACAGACCCCTGGTTACTGGATGTCCTACTTGATCTTGTAGTTAAAATAAAAAGCAAAATAAATCTCATCACCTTTCCAAAAAATCCAACTGAGTAGTTCATGTACTGGAGAACTGGCAATGTAGAATAGCTACCTTATAATTTTTAAGGCTTAATGATACAGAAATGGTGCATAAATAATTTTTATTAACATCCAGTCCTTTGAAGTGCAACACAGAGGTTACATTTCATTTTTGTTGTTCAAAAAAGTAAAACAGAGGTTTTATATTTGAAAATGTTAGATGTTTTTTCCTTAAGCAAATAATGCTTTATCATGGGTTCAACTTACAACTCTGCTGTATACTGGGGGATGTGATCAGGAATTTTGTTGAGTTTCTGATTGGAGCAGTCCACTGTGGTCCCTTCACAGCGACATTTCTCAGGGCAAGCCAAATCTGCAAAGCAGTCTCCACTTAATTTGGATCTGTAATCTTCAGTGCCTGTGGAAGAGTCAAGTCAAAATACAGATACTGAGACAATAAAGTATAAGATTTGTTTCTTGTGAGAAGGTTGAAAAGATGTCTGCAGTGCAGATAATGGGTGGGCAACTGGGAAGTGTATGATAAACTTTGTGATACTGAACAGACACAGGGGCTTCAAGAGAGGGTTAAGTATAGGGGCTTAAGATATGCTGGAAAAAGAAACTGTGACCAACTTCACATAACAGGATAACATTAACTTGAGCTTTTCACAGCTGTACTTTCTGCTGATTGTGTTGTCAGCCAATCTAGCCTTGTTTATAGCTAATCACACAAATGCCACTGATTCTTTTAGAATTTATTTTCTTTCTCTGTATCAAGAATAAATAGATCCTGAATGCCACCTTTTCTCTTTCTCGTATTACAAATTTGCATTGTTGACTGGACTTCATTAACCTCTGTGATTTTTTTTTATAGTCCCAACCCTCCACATCATCTCAGACACGTAAGATTGAAAGCCCTATCTTCAGCTTTAATTTAAAAAAAATGTGTGATCCTGACTTAAGCCTCAGCAGCATGCCATGCTGTAGAAAGCTGCGTGACGTTCCATGGTGCTTGACAGAACCATGTTTTACTCATACCTCACAACCACATGGTTAGATCAAGCACAACAGAAAATCTCGCTACATTATCAAAACTGCATCCATTAGGCCAAGGATAAGAGCAAGGGAAAAGAGGAAGGAGTAGGTATAAGTTACAGAAGCATTTGAAGTTTAATACTTGCTTACATGACATGGCATTCTTTTCACTGAATGTCCAGTGCCACAGTAACAGTATTACTGTCACAGATTGAATAAATGTACAAAAAAAATAAAAAAAAAAAATAAAAGAAACACATTGAAAGTTTCCTCCACCATTTCCCAGAGTCAGTCAAAGAAAACATCCTAAACAGATCAGGAGAAAACATCCAGTAAGGAACTGAGAGTGGGTGACAAAGAAAACAAAGAGAAGCTGAAAGGACCTGTGGGTTCTTCCTGGACAAAGGTGAAAAGACTGAGACTAGTAGAAGGTGCATCAGGGCTGGGAGGTACATTGTGATTTAGCTCAGACACTGAACTTTACTTACAGCCAAAATGGTGAACTCCTGCAAAAGTAAAGATAGCCAAGGAGGAAAGAAAGACAGAGTAATCCCAATTAAGACAAAAACATGAACTAAGCTCTCAAGTTCCCTACTCAGCTTTAGTTTGATTAGAAGATGTTGCTAAGGGGTACCATCTTCAGCAGAGAGAAAGAATAATTCATTTTAAGTGGCATTAAAAAATGAAGAAAAGATTGGGGTTAATTACAAATTTCATATAGGAAAATAATGTCTCCCGTGCGTTATTCTTCATTATTTTAAATGTTTGTTAGAAGCTGTTCTGCTCCTTTGAACATATCTACATGCTATGCCACTTAAAATACTTAATAAACCAAAGAAACATGGGAGAAACAAGGGAGAAAAAAAATAGTCATCATTTATTATTATGTCTAGCATTTGCAAATGTCTAAGTAACACATACGATACAGCTACTTGGAATATTTCTATGAGCTAGCAGACAAACTATATTTTATCTAATTCGTGATATAATACTTGTTTAACCTTTAGTCTTCCAAACTAATATATTGAAATTCTATTAAGAATTGCTAGTGTCTGCAGAGCAAGATCTCCCAATGATAATATTTAAAACAAATATAAAAAATTATATTTGTCTTTTTAAAGAAATGTTAATATTTTTAGAGTATTTACTGAAGTGTAAGGAAGTACTTTTAGCATTTTTTAATACTCATGAGCAAGGCTACGAATACATTTTTTTTTTCTTCTCTGTCCAGAATAAATCACTGTTAGTAGTTCAAAGTAAAAAACTAAAATATTCAGGGACGAGATCTTCAACAACTAAAAGAATTTCATGCAGCATCTCCCTGATAACCTGATGGAAAGAGAAAGCACATGAGCTGTATTTCAAGAAGCAAGTCTGTAGCACTTTTTGACTGATTTTGTTCTTTTTCTTCTTTTTTTGCAGGAATAGCATTTTTTAAAGGGTACGTAAACAAACCTAAACTGCATGTGTGGCCATATTATAAGCAGGCTGTGAAGACATTTGCTGGCAAGAAAACAGCTCTAACTCAGAGACAAAAGTTGTGCTGGCAAGGTTGAGTAGAAGTCACTCTGTGGCAGGAATACAGCTGTTCTACTCATTAAGAAATTGAGTGGTAACTACAGGTTTGAGAAACTGAATCCCGCTCTGTTGTATGCTGCTTTAAAACACATTTTTGCGGCTGCCAATGCTGACAAATTACTGCCTTATTTTGTATTTCA
The DNA here is from genome assembly GCA_013399115.1 of Anseranas semipalmata. Taxonomy (NCBI): domain Eukaryota; kingdom Metazoa; phylum Chordata; class Aves; order Anseriformes; family Anseranatidae; genus Anseranas; species Anseranas semipalmata. The sequence continues at coordinate 132,310 of VXAA01002186.1, read as the reverse complement.
GTTTGTGTTTTCTTCATATTCTAATCAACATATTAGTATGAGGGCATGAAGAACTCACATGATTGCTGCAAATTTAAGTAACACATCACACAGCATTAGGAGAAGAGCTGTTAAACATACCAGCTTAAAAGACAAAGACTAGGACCAATCAATAAATCAGTACTTCAGACACTGCCGAATGACAATATACCTGTAGTACTTGAAAGAACAAGTGCACTGGTGTCATAATCAATTATCGTAGATATTTGTCTGGATATTAAACTATGGCAGAAAACCCTGCTTCCAGATCACAAACTGTAATTCATCAATAGATTCATTATGCCCTAGTTTATTTTGCCAATAAATTATTTGTAATCTGTTAGGAAAATAATGCAAGTGCATCATTGTTTTTTTCTATTAAGAAATCAGTGCACACACCTGACAAGCAAGGTAAAATAAATAAATAAACATATTTCAAAGAGCTAGGGCCAACATCAGTAAATCTTTTGTGAAAATATCATAGACTTATTGTAGCTTAAAATGGTGTGTGAATTACTGTTCCACCCCAAATCTAAAATCATATTTTCTTTAATGGAAAGCATTTTTGATTCATTGTATGTGTCACCACAGAATGCCTTTAATGAATATCAGCTTTCTTTTCCAAGCAGTCCACTGTGATTTCACAAACACAAGGAGGGTGAGCAAGCAATAGCTGCAGACAGTGTAAAGCATGAAAGCAAGGCAAGAAAACATTCATTTGTAAAATATGTTTTAAGTTGTACTAGCTCTTTGACACAGTATGGTTTCCTGTGTTTAAAAGCAGCTCAGGAGCTACATTTTAAACACAGTAGTGGCAGAAAAGGCAAGGTACAAGGTAAGTAAAGGTGTCAATTGAAATATGAACTAGCAGGTGCAACCTTCTACATAATTTAAGTAAAGGTATCATTTTGGTAGGTTGTATGCAAATTTGTGAGACAAAAAAGTAAATGGAGCTGCATGCTAAGCTCTTATATTCAGAAATCAGAACTACTAGTAATCTACACAGGAAAACTATGTCTAGCTACAGGTATTCACTATTGTTAATATACATGCATCAGTTTCCTAAAAGCTATAACAAACTTCGCTTCTGGGGGGAAAGGGAGAGAGTATCTGCAGTTAGTCAATCTTACTGCAGAGCCAAACCTACCTGGAATGAAATACTGTTCTTTAGCTAAATAAAGAGAAAAAAATAGAAGATGCACCTGAATGTCAGCAAGCAAAGAATGAGTTTTATTAGATTAAGTATGGACTACAGTTAACTACAGATAATTATGTGAAAAAATGTGTATTCACAACAAGAGCTGATAAACAACAAAGTGTGAATAGCCATAAATGTATCCGGAACATGGATAACAAACAGTTCTCATCTGGTATTTGCACTTGAGACTGAATAAATTGTAGAATGTGAAATGCACCTGGAACAGCTGGATACCATATGACAAAAGTCAAGGATTTAGAGAAATGTAAGTAGGAAATGGAATAAGATTAGAAAAAGAAAACAGTAAATTTCAGTATGAGGTAAGCTCCCTGTATAAAAGGAACATGTAGTGTTTCCTTATTTAGCTAGAAATTTTTAGATCTTTCATGTACTCCAGAGCCTTGTGGAAATTTTACAAAATGATTTATGTCAGTGATACTTGTAGCAAATAACTTTAGCATTTCATTCTGAAGTATTATATATTGCATTTCTTTTGTTAGATTTAATGCTACTCAGAAATAGTGCCAAATGTGTTAACTGTAGTAATGTTTCGTGATCCAATAGTCTATGACTTCCATGACTTCCCCCCCTTCAGCTGAAGAACTAAAAAAGATTCTGCAACATTTAATAATTCTGTGGAGAGCCAGCTGCCTTCATTAGAACTTCTATAACCACTGTTTTTGCCAATAAAAGAAAAATAGCAGCTGCACTAAGAAAATTACCTGAGCAGCGGAATTTCTTGCTTTTGATCTGTCCAATCCTTTTGTTTGCCAGGCGGCGGGGGCTGGTGCAGCGGGCACCGCTGGTCTCAATGGGGTTTGTATGAAGATAATCCGCCAGCCACTTCAGATGGCAGTCACAGATAAACGGGTTCTGAGCCAAATGCCTTTCATGAGAAAAAAAAAAAAAAGATAATTTCACACATTATTTCCCTTTAGTCTCAGCAATTTCTGATATTTTTAGTACGTTGTAGAATATGAAGTCATACCAAAGACAACCAAAACCAAAAGCATACATACAAAGTCTGAATTGCGCGTAGAGGTGAGAAGGTGCCTTTTGCAATGGTCTGAAGCTTGTTGTCATACAAAGAAAGGAGATTCAAGTTGTGCAGATCTTGAAAAGCATCAACTCGCAGACAATTGATCTTGTTGGCATTTAATAATCTAGTTAATGGAAGACAATCATAAAATTGAAAGAATTTTTTTTCAGTGTCACTGCAGCTTCAACGTTTTTCACAGATAATTCTTTGTACTCATTTTATAACCAGAGCAAGAAATGTAGGAACAAATATTGACAGTGATATAAGCATTTCAGTGCATTGAAATATCTTACTTAGGTACTCTGAAATTATTTTGAAATATTTGCACCATGAAGTTGAAATGGGCAGGTTTATTCAACTAAAATCACATTCATTGTATGTGCTGGTAGAACTTATGTGTGTGGTATTTGCCTGTGCAAAGAAACAAGCTCAAAAAATCAAGTATCTGCACGGAAAACTAGTTCCTTTTGCCAAATAAACAAACAAACAAAAAAGGAACTGAACACTGTGTTCATTAGCTGGAAGAGATGTGTAGTGGCACTTTTAATTATATGTTACTAATCAGCATGCTGCCGCATTAACAGAGTTGTAGTAAAAACTGGTGGCATGGAATATATCCAAATCTGTCTTGGATCTTTCTTCTTCTCCATCTTCAAAGGGAACCTTTTCTTCCCTGTATCCCCCAGACTTCTAAAGCTAAAACAAACAAGCCAATCTAAACCAACTCCCTCATACTTTTGAGAAGAAAATAATTTTGTAATTCAACTAGTTGCATTTTTCTAACAAAATATATATTTTCCCATTTCCAGCCAGATGGAATGGTGGATTTTAAAACCAGTGCTTTGATAAACAGTTTCACCACACAAGGAGAAACTTACTTTGATTGAAAAGTATTGTCTATGCAAAATATATCAAACTATGGACTTTTTCCTTAATACAGAATAAACAGAAGTTCAGATATGTCTCTTCCTTTTTTTTTTTTTTTATTTTTTAAATCTGAAATATGTTTTTGTAACTAAATTCTCTTTAAAGGCAAACAGAAACACATACCCCTGCCACCCCCCCCACATTTACATCTAGTTTGTGACTAAAATAAATAAAAATGTAAACCTCTAGGTGGTGCTAGATCTTGAATTTCCTCTGTATTTACTTATTATTTTGCCATTTTCAGTGAGTTGTTAATAATGGGCATTTAGCCAATCACCAACTATAAAATCTGGACATTAAATGCTTCTAATCAAATGGAAAGAAGTCAGTTACTAAATTCAACAGTCTTCAAATTAACAAGTTAGTGATTCTGGGACAACATCTTCCAAAAGCACCACCATTCATTGTTTTATGGCCTATTTCACAAATCTCTCTCACACAGTACAACTACTGCACAGCCTTTTCTGCTTAATCTTGACAATATTTGATAAACATATCACCATGACATTCCTCTTTACTCCCATTATTAAATCCAAATAGAAATGGTTTATAAGATTACACATGGGAGTTTCTGAACTGTTAAAAGGAACAGCAGCTGGAGTTCATAGAGTCAAAGATTGTACACTGAAGAGTCTCAGGAAATATTAAAAGTAATCAATGAAACTGTTACTGCAACTCTGTTCTTACATGGGTACAACTAAAAATACAACTACATAGTACTTCCACTAGGTATTACTTCTATATAAATCTTCCAAATGTTTCTACTATGTTTCCCATACAACTTTATACACACTACTTAGTATTTACAGCACAAGACAGTGTTATATGTTATGTATTTTAATCACTATAAATTCCAAACAAGATAATAGTTTCAATTTTACTTATTTTAGGCTGAGACATTAACCGAGATATGATCACATCTGTGGATGAATGGCAAGCTGGCCTACCACAGTATTGACTCCTCTGGCTTTAACATAATTTGTTTTTATTATACTCTGATCTTATGTACAGGATTTCCTGCTAGTTCTCTTCCAGGCATACATCTCTTACCAAGTTTGCCCTTCTGGGTTACCCCCAAATAGAGTAAATAATAAAAAATACTCACAGCAATTGCAGAGAAAAGAGTCCTTCAAATAGTCCTTTTGGAAGTTCTGTAATTTTATTGCCATAGAGCACACTGTACCAGGAAATAAAAAAGCAAACAAAGCTGTTATTATGAAGGTCATACACAATGTGATTTTGAATGTAAAAAAAATAAGATTTTTTTCCATTTTCCTGAAGGGAATTTATCAGCAGTGGCTTGATACTTGCAAGATCCTTATGGTCCTTTGAGGTGGCAGGATCACACATTTTCCCCAAAGATGTGCCACCCAAAGATCTCTCAGCAGAACCAGCACCTCACTATGCACAGCCTTACCAAGGGGTCTTGGTAAGTGCATTGCTGTTTTAAGAATAAAAACTAACTGGGGAATAAAAGAAATCTTTGATTTCCTTCAACTCTTTGCCATGAACATATTTATAAGAAAACCTACATTTTTTTCATGTCCAATATTCAATTATCGCTCTAACATTCTGAGATTATTTTTCCAGCTTTCAGCATTGATTGAATTTATATGAAAATCCTGCAGAGCCAAAAATCCAAAATAACTTCACTATAAGAAATAACTTCACTATATCAGAAATTAGCTTCTGTTTTTACAAGTCAAACAGATACCTACAGTGAATTGAGTGAACGTAAGCCCTGGAAAGCATCTGGAGCTGTTTCAGAGATCTGGTTATTGCTCAGGTCACTGAAATAAATTAAAGTTGGTTCATTAATTCAAGCTTTTTTCAAAATAGCAAACATTAAACCAATTCATAACTGGAATTAGGTGTGGAAGAGAGAGAGAAATTAAAATATTTATGAGACATTGCCGAAGAATTTGAATATAAAACCACTAAAATTGATAGTAAACTTAAACAAAATGCATGGTTAAAAATAGATCTTTCAAATGCTTGAAAAAAAAAATGACAAAAAGACTTACTTTTTCTAATACCTTAAGTACCTTTTATATAAATAATTTTTTGTTTGATATGGCCACAGGACTATACAGGCTCAAAGATATTCCAAAATGACAGTGCATATCCTAGCAATTTTATTTTTCATATTGACTACAGAAATGTGTTGCTTCTATGCAAAACCATAATAAATAATTTTAATGCTTGGTAAAAAAAGAAAATATTATTAACGTGACAAAGATGCTATATGGTCTTGATAACCAGGCTGCCATATCCGTTAATCTTCCAGCAGTCAAACTTTTTTAAATACTCACACATTGGATGGAATTTCCTCTGTATGCCCCTGAAATGTTTTTTTGTTTATATATATATATATATATATATATATATATATATATGTATGTATGCATGTATATATATCTATAGATATAATTTAGATCTAAAATATTGGGTACTTACATTCTTCGAAGCTTTTTATAAGGTGAGAAAGCTCCAGGAGGTATGACCTTGATTGAATTTTGTTCTAACCGTCTGCAAAACAATAGCATCAGCATAAAAACACACAAAAAAGAAGCCAAAAAGCAATCTAAAGCCATAACAAACTATAAGGGATTGTCTTTAACAAAAAACACTGTTTTTGCTTTCCTTTTCAGTACAATTTTTACCTTGAGAAACAAGGTCATTTAATTTTGTTTTTCATTAAAAAGAAGTAATCAGTTTTTCTCTGTTCTTTTAACGTATAGAGTGTACTGTTATAAATTGAAGCCCAATCTTCATCCTCAATATAAAGAAAATTTATTTTCAGAGCATACAAATTTTTTTTTTTAAATTTAAGCTAGAAGTGTCATTAAAATATTCAAATTTGAGTCTTAATTGACTCCCAATTTGTGATTCACATATAGCAATTTTTATAGTAAATTTTATTTAGAAATTTCTAAAGACTTCTGTGAGTTAATCATTCAAATATGTAAACCACAAGAAAGTGGTGAAGAATGAATGTTCCTACAAATAACATATGTTGCTACCTGCAGTAAGGGAAATGCCATATTTTTCAACACGCACACATGATTTCTTTAGATACAGTATGTAACACATTTTCTTTAAGCTATAATACTAAAATTGCATAGCTACACTTCTAACTTCTTGAAACCATTTTTCTTATATACAATTTTAGTTTGTTACTGGCTATATTTGCCTTGTATGTATACTGGCTGTGACTGAACCTTGCTACACTGCAGAGCATGAGCTGGCTGATGGAAGCAGTTTTCAAGAATTTTTGAGCTTACAGAGCTTTGCCTATGGGAAATCTATGCTAATACAGACCTATGGCCCATTCGCTAACAAGTCAAAACAGGTCCAGCAATAAGCATGCTTAAAATAGAAGTTACTTCTTCACATAATACAATATTTCATGGTTATGGCTGCAAAAAAAAAAAAATCTATTATGTAGACATAAAAAAATGAAACTATTTATTTTAAAAAGGTACAACAGGAAGAGGCAGTATTATTCAAACATACATACTATGCCTATCTAATAGGCTTGATATTTCCCTCTTTAATGCACAGGTATCAACTCTTACTGTGATCTACACATGTAAGAACAATGTCAAAAATCTGTATCATAGAATGAATCATACCTCTGTAGAATTTACTGAACTATTTGAAAATATTCAGCCATTGATTTAGAATTTAAGGTCTAAAACCCTTTTTTAGTCAAGATGAAGGAATATTACCCTATTTTTTTCCCCTTTTACCCTAGTCCTATTAACACTTTTCTGTTTCACTTTTCCTCTGATGAACAGCCATATGAATCTGTGTGCGAATAACTAATAAGCTCAGATATGCACTGTGAGTAAGCCTTTACAAGAAACTATTCTTACAACAATTATTTCTTTTTGTAAAGTTTTTCTGGAGATCAGAGTATAGCTGGACAGAAGAAAGATTTTTTGCTGCTGTTATCAGGTTTTGTTCAGATGGAGATATTCATGTATTTAATACTCAAAATCTCTCAAGTCTGAATGTTTTACCTTAGCAGAATTTTTTCTTGAGTAGCATAAAAGGAAGCCAAGAAAAAAAAAAAGAAAGCCTCAAAAAACCCTTCCTGACACACAGAAAATCTCACTTTAAGAGCTGCTTAAGATGGGTCATATTTTAAAAAGTTCTTAACTAGGAAAATATTGCCACCTTGCTACAGTTTTCAGGTATATTTTAAACACTGCAGGGAATCCCAAGGTACCAGACTGTTAACTTTTTCCATAAACAGGATGTTCTTTCGCACACTTTCCTCACCTTGGCTGAGCCTTCTGGACCTACAAAACACATTTTGCGTCAGACCAGGAGTACTGACGAGGCTATGAGGGGACAAGGTCACTCTTTTCCACTAGACTTCAGTAGATGTAGAAAGCAAACATCTGAATAAGTAAAAACTTGCTTAAATTAAAGGTCAACACCAAGTTACACCAGAGCCAGGCATTTTCTATTCTCATGCTCCATTTTTAGTTGATTTTCCTCAGAAAACAAAGATTGCGCATGCTTTTCATCTAGATAGTTTTCCACTCAGCTGGCTAGGTCAAAGAGAGATAAAAGCTTCAGATAATAAATTTCTAAACCTTCCCTTAAATTAGCAATGGAAGGGACTTGAGAAACCTAATTAATCCAGCCGTGAAGGGAGTGGCAGCTGTCCATCCATTCCTGTTACACACACTATTTGGCACCAAAAGATTGCCTAACCACTGGGGATAGCCTGGCCAGATGTCTGTCAGGTGTGCAGCTCTGAAAACCAGCCAGAGAACCTCTTGCACAGGGAAATGTATAAGGCAAACACAAAGGACTGGAAAGGGGTGGGTAAAAAGGGACAGCAAAGGATTAGGCCATATTACAGAGGAGGACTTGAATTGCTGGAGAGAGAGACACTGGGGAAAAATGCCTGTGTGTGTATGGGAAAGATAGATACTGCAGTGGCAATGGTCCCATATCAGTCTTTCACAAGCCTCATGTATAAATGCTCTTTATTAGCCTATGATGTACAGACTTACGAGCTATTGCTCGAAGACTCCAGGTCCACTTTCACCTACCTTTAAACATAAAATGCTCTTATTTAACTAGACTTGATATGGCATGTAACTTGAGAAAGACAAAGTCTTTCAAAGTATTAAGACAAGGTATTTTCCAGTTTACTCTTTTACCTTAAAAATATATTAGTTCTATCAGTTCTGAAGTAAACTTGCAGGATATATGTATGTCATTTGATAGGAGAAGATGAAATAGCAGATTTCATTTACAGCTGTCCAATTTGTCTACAAATTATATGGATCCAAAACCTGAAGAAGTCCTACTACAGTACGTTTCTGAAAGCTAATTTTCTAGCAGTTCTAGTAAAGGGAACTATCAATTCACTGGTGGATATGGAAAATGAACTCCATATCAACTTTACCTAGTGAAAAAGCTACAGTCTAACAGATAGACTGTGTAGTACTAGGATAAATTTACAAGCTCTTCAGGATAAAGGATTTGTTATAGTAGGATCATCTAACTATGTCTTTTATTAAATCATGCCAAAGTGTACATACTAGAAGACATCATATTTTAGAAAATGAGATTAGTATAAGAAAGGAAAAATAAGATTATCTAAATACAGAAGAAAAATCTTTTATACGCTCTTTGTCTGTAAAGAAAGTAAACCAAATTCACATTTTCAAGCTTTGTTATCCTCTGATCTTCTGCTTTATCTTCCTAGAATCAGCTGAATTTCACAGAGTGCAAATTTGCATCTACCATGCCAGAGGAAAATCTAATTAGACATATTCCAGGGTCACAAAGCACAGATAAAGTAATATCTAAAGGAAATTTGCATTCTACTGATAAAACCCATAGTAATTAAAAACTCTCCTTTATATTAATTCTTCATATTAAATGAAACATTTTTAATTCTGGAATAGAATGGGTTGTAGTTATCTATTACTGAAAAAATCTGCTATTAAGTGCTCACAAATGACATGGCCAGAAGTACCATTGTATTAGAGAAGAACAAAAAGCTAATATCAGTATTTTTCCATGGAACTTGTATTAAATTTTGTGCGTAGCATCATCTCCTTTCAAAGTCATCCCAGGAGTCATCCTTTTTTATAAATGATCATCTATGTATCATAAACAGTGCCTTGGTGGTTTCTTTTTCAAAAGCCACAGTCAATTTTAGTAGCATATTTAATAAGATAATGGAGGAAGACAGTTAAGTACATGCTTCATCAAAGCGTGCGCTGCCTCTTGTATTAGAAGTACTCTGCCCATCACCACTCAAACGCTAATTAATGCTCTTAGTATTAAGTCTCCTGCTCCTTTTAGTGTTTCACTTCAAAGAAGTCCTGCATCAATACATAAGTGTTTTAGTGTCTTTTAACACTGCCAAAATAGTTGAAACCTTTGAAACCTTTTTGAAGACTATTCCCTAATCTCTCCTATTTAGGAAATGTACTATGAATATTTCTTTTTCTAAATCTTCCTCCCGGCTCATCCCTGCAGACACCATAATGTACAACCACCTACTACTTTAAGAAACAAAGGTGCTTCTGCAGTTGTGACTTCCAACCTAATCAAATCAAATCAAAGTAGGTCCCCAGCCGGTAGACGGATTCTTCCCACCTGGTCCCCAGAGAGCCTTGTGACATGTAAATCCCTTGACACTTTCCAGGAGGATGCTGTTCTTTGCTATGAGCCTGCAGCACACCATTACCGATTACTGCTTCCGCACTTAGAGATACAGACAACATGCTTATTTATACTGACACTTTCAAACCAGCTTATTTTCCCACTGTAACAAGTCATTGCTATGAAAGACTTCTGCACCCGGAAAGAGGGGAGGCTGGGAATAAAGAACACCCAGTTCTCTACAAAATTATTTCTATTTTATATCATCCACATGGGGGACAATATACAAAGCATGCTTAGTAGAGAAAGATACAAAATTTATACTGCATAGAGATGTGCTGTACCCATACAAACATCTTCCTTGTGAAAACATGAACTTGAATATGGAGCAGCAAATTAACCATAAATTTTATTATCAAACAATCAGGACATAACATCTTGTTTAAGTAAATTTGGTCAAGTTAATACCTTTAGCATTTAATTGATCTAAACTCTTCATTCCAGCATCTACTGATTTACAAAAAGTGTGCAAGAAGATTTTCAAGAAACCCCAAAAGAATTTTTACTTCAGAGAAGAAAGTGTAAGCTGTGCAATGAGTCTGATGTATTGCACAGATGCTGATTATACATGGTAATAAAATTGACAGCTCTTCTTTGCATTTTCCCCATCTGCTTTTAAAGTAAATGGCAAAAACAGCTGTCAGAAAACAGAAAATAGATTTCACTGATGGGATTCAGTGCAGCTTCTGAATCTGAAGAACTGCAATGCACAGCCAACACATCTCTCGTCATATTTAACATCTGCCAGTTTTTGTTTCTTTTTTTTTTTTTTAAATAAGGAGTAATGGTCTCCCTTTGCTACAGGAATCATTGAAGTTATTAACCAAAGTACCCTTCTTTTCCTTTCCCAAAAACTGCACCTCCAGAGTGCTTATATCCAGTAAATGTCTCTTCTAACTTCAGCAGCAAAAGAATTCTGTTGAAATCTGTGATATCATCCATGTCTAACAAAACAAAAGATATATTTTGAACGACTATATTACTTGCTCTTCAGAATTTCAGTCTCTAATTCTCTGTGTTAATAAATCTGGTTGACAGTTTCCTAAATATTTGCATATAAAGAATCACTGTCAACGTTGCTGTAAAGCTTGCCAAAATGCTAACATCCAGCCTAATTGTTCTATCAAATATTTCCTCAGGGGACTGACTGGAAATGACAGACATCTCCATAGTCTGCTTTACATCAAAAAAGTAACAAGGATTGCCATACTAAAGCCATTAAAGAATTTGTCACATTTAAAAGCAAGTCCCAAACCTGCATTTGCTATATTTTTCATCACAGACAGGGCCATCTCATGCTATGAACCCTACGGCACCATTAATGATGGTAGGCTTTACATTTCTTAATTGTTACAGATTCAGGTTGTAGGCAAGATGCACCACTTTCTTAAAGAATTATTTGCTCACTACTTTGGCTTCTGTCAGAGTGTGCCTCCAGTGCAATTAGTCCAAGTCACCTAGAGTCAAGTTAAAGCCCCTCTAATTAGCCTATTTTTGAGGAGAGCTGTTACACTACAAAAACTACTTGAGGTCTTCAGAATAACTGTATTAAGTTCACAGAAATAAATGTAATCCTGCTACGCTCTTGGCTCATCATGGGTGATGACCTGTCTACCTGCTTTCATCGAGCAGAAATAGTAGCTTGGGAATCCCATTGCTGTGCTTGACAGGAGTCCTCACTACCTGTTAACACTACATAAGCATGCATCACACATTTACCACAGGTATCTAAATAAAGTATTTTCACTGAGAATACTTTCCACAGATGTTTGCCACTTACTGGGCCATGTATTTACCAACATTTAAATAACGAAGGCAGCATTTCGTTGAAGGTGAAACACAACATAATAAGAAGTTGTTTGGACTTGATGATCTTGAAGGTCTTTTCCAACCTAAATGATTCTATGATTCTAAGTCAGTATGTACAGTTTCTTTTACAGTAACTTCACTCACATTATTGCTGAGGAGGAGCCATATGTAAAAATAAAATCTAAGAGTAACAACGCCTCTGGAGTGTGGCACAGCTGTCAGAGAGCTATGAGGGTTTTTCTGGAAGAGTTAGATGGGCCTTCTCCAGCTTCCCTTCATGCTATATAAAATATTCATTTATTCTGTGCCTGACTTATTTTCTTTCCCTTGGCAGAGTACAAAGAGGTCCCTCAAGGTACCTCAGTACCCACTAGAAACATGCGCAAAACTCCCACAGGTGGAACAATGTGGTGTTCATTCTGGCCAGTACCTACCTCCAATGTTTCTGGAAACCAGCATCAGGGTTGCTCCACCATTTTGGCAAAAAGCAAGTTGCCTAAAGGCCACAAGAGATGTTTCTTTCTATTCCCACCTTCAGGGAAGAATACCATGCCTCTGCAGCGGTTCCACTGCAGGGCGCCATACAATTTCAAGATTAAATTCAAGACTGAATCATAATCTCTTGTGCTCAATGTGCTGTGCGATACTTTATATGTATATGTGCGATACTATATGTATATATAACGTTTCACAGATAAAGACCTTCTCCTTATTCTTATGTGTTTCCTGTGCAGTTGATGTGTTCTGTGTCTCTCCATCCTCCTGACTGTTGAAATTACCCTTTGTCCTGTGAATTTAATTAGTTTTTAAGGTAGGACACAAGGGTATGAAGACAGCCAAAGATCTGAACAATGACAGCATAGAACACATGCTAATAAGGAACAGATTAAATATTCTACCTACAGAAATCACTGTGTCTGACAACTGAAATAAGCAATTAAAAAAAAACATAAAGCCACATGATTTACCAGTAATTTTCAGATTAGGAAGATATTTGAGTAAGAGCATGACAAATCATTTCTCCGTGTGTTAAGTGGTCAGATTCAGCTGTCAAATTAGCAAAAACATCTATTTTTGAAGCAGTCAAATGGAATATATTTTAAGTTTCCCTGAGAAATATTAAGGTAGGAATCCCAGTTAACAGTAATTCACTTAAATCTGTGTTGACAAATTAAATGCATTAAGGTAAAGAAGTCAAATACCTCAGTAGATTCCTTTACCCAATTTTAATTTGTTTCACATTTATTCAATACATTGCCTTGCAGAGAATGGATTGTCTGTTATTCACATGCAATTGTCGTGTTTATATGTATATGTTATATGAAAGATGTTACGATTTTAGCAAATTTCTTCATTTTTGATAAAGCAAACACTATTTGATTTTATATATTGAGATGGGTATAAATACTAGTTTTGCTAACTAAAAAGACCAATGTTTTGATTTAAACAGAAAAGAAGAAACAAATGCAGACTTTGAAAAACAATCATCAAAATAATGTCTTGTAACTTTTTGCATCCTTCCCTCAGCATTCAGACCATTCTTTTCAAGATGTGAAGATGCAGGGTTTGGTCTCATTTTTGTCAGGCTATTGTAGATAACTGAATCACAGTTTGAGCTGCTAAAAACAGAGAAAGATGCTTTATCTTTGATGTTTCCAAGTTTTCCCCCTATGTAAGTCTTTGAACTTCTTCAATAAATGTACCTAAGCCTGTCCCAAGAGACTTTTCTCTGTAAGGGGGCATCCTTGGCAGCATTTTTGCATCTCAGTGTAAGAGTCTCCCTGGTCAATAGATATTTATTTAAGGCTCTACTTTGGACTTTTAGATAGGATAATTTTTTTAAAAAATCAACAGAAATGGTGAAATTGTATAGATGCCAGGCCTAGCTTGGAAAAGATTCATACATATAGCTTTCAGTTCTCAAATAAAATTCTGGATTTACACAAAGCACTTCCCCAGCGTATGCAGTGTGACCAGGTCACTCTTTACCCTGTCTTGGTTAAACTATATCTGTCAAGTTCAGTTCTGTCAGATCTCATTTCCAAGAGCTTTCCTTTCCCCTCCTTTCCTTCTTTGTCTTCCCTTTTTCTCCCCTTCTCCTTTAATATGAGTGTTTCTGTGAAAACCAGTCTCAGGAGCTTTTAATCCTGCTTAATATCATAGGGCTCACAAAGATGTAGTTGAGTGCTTGACATAATACACAATCTTTAATCAACAGACTTTTGAAAAAAACGTACAAGAGACTGAGATGAAGAAAGATGAAAACATGAAGAAAAGTAGTAGAAATTAGGAAGATAAGATGAGACAAGACTGAGGGGACAAATTAGGGAACTGTCCAGGGAAATGTAAATAAAGTTATCATGAAACAACCATACAGTTTCTAGTTTTTGCATTCAAATGTTAGAAAGCTCCACTTACACAAATGAGTAACTTTATTGTGAAGGCCATAGTAATCAATAAGTCAGTGACTTTTCACTACACTGAGTTACAAAGGTGAACTGCTAACATTCCTGACTCCTATATGTTTTTTCATTTCATACATTATGTGGTTTAGGGTTTTTTCTGTGCCTTTCAAAGACCAACATTATTTATACAACTGTTGCTTAGTTAACAGTGGCAACCTCCCAGTCATCCTCCCTTTCAGCAAACCTTCCTCCTCCCAAAATCACCATTGTAGGGACTGCTATCCTTCTATGGGAAAAAAAAAAAAAAAAAAAAAAAAAAAAAAAAAAAAAAAAGCAAAATCAATTAAATCCTTCCTTTGATTAATTAAATGGTTTTCATGTTAACAAAACTGAAGAAAAAAATCAACTAAATCAACTTAATTCCATGCCTGATTGCTTAAATAATCATTTATACAAAGCTGTGGTCATCAATGCAGGTCATCCTCCCCTCTCTCCCCCAAATCACCACCCTCAGAAGCACTTATTGCAAATGTATTTATTTTCTTTTATTCATAACACTACTGTAAAGAGGTTTTAGAACCACTTTGACTGCTAGTTCAAGCCACAGAGGAGAAGAGAAAATCAGAAGAATGTAAGAAGAGCATTTTCACAAGGTAGATTAGCTCATTAATAGGTTTTTGGCCTCTCCTTTTGAAATAAGAGCCTGTCACTCACTCACACCGTTCTGAGAAAAGGTACCAGTACGTTTAACAAAATTGCTTCTGGGTCACCATTTGTAAGGTTTCTGATAGTCTGTTTGAACATGTGCCAAAAAGTCTCAATTTGAAGGAAACCAGAATTATTTCTGCAGACCATTCAAAGAACTTGCATGCGGAAGGTGAATTCTAAAATGTAACCAAGTGAAAAGAGATTAATGGTGCTGAAAAACTAAAATGTGTTAAGGAATGCCTGCACAGAGGCTGATAAATGCTATCACTGTTAGAAAGGCTATACTTTCTAAAAGCAATTAAAGTAATAGTTTTGAACCTTAAGAATGACCCGTAATGTCTTTAATATATGAGCTGTATGACAAAGGAGGAAAGTGCTAGGTACATTAGACCACTAGAGTTGGTGGAGCTCAACAGACCGAGCATGAAAGAGCTTCCTATATAAATTTCTGGAAAAGGGAAGAGGTTTAAACAACAAATCTAAACCAAGTCATATTATGACTTGTTATATTAGAAAGGGATTCTTTATCAGGGACTGTAGTGATAGGATAAGGGGTAGTGGCTTTAAACTAAAAGAGGGTAGATTTAGATTAGACATCAGGAAGAAATTCTTTACTCTGAGGGTGGTGAGGCACAGGAACAGGTTGCCCACAGAAGCTGTGGATGCCCCATCCCTTAAAGTGTTCAAGGCCAGGCTGCATCAGGCTCTGGGCAACGTGGTCTAGTGGAAGGTATGCCTTCCATGGCATGGAGGTTGGAACTAGATTATCTTTAAGGTCTCTTCCAACCCAAACCATGTGATGATTCTATGACGTTTCTAATGGATAAATACTATCTCATGATTTGCTTAAGTACATGGGAGAGGGCTTAAGCAAGACATACTAAATAACAAAATCTTGAAGACTACCAATACATAATATTTTTTAAGTGAATAGTTATTATATCATGCTTTGCTTAAGTGGGAAAAAAGGCTTAAGTAAGACGTATTATAACCATATGTTTGAAGATTATTAATATGTAACATCTATTATCAATGTATTTGGTCTCACAATGTTTACAAATACAGGCATTAAAATAACAGAACTATGGGAAACATTCCCAAAATGTTTCCTGCAGGTCACTCATGATATGAAACCTTTAAAAATGGCCTAGAGAGGTTACTTTTTATTTCTGTGCTTCCTCTAGAATTAGTAGATGCACTAAAACCAGGGGAGTCTTGGTGCTCAAGTGATTTTTTTAATATATGGAATGTGAAATACTTCTCTCTCAAATAATATAACATTGATCGGACTAACCCTGAAAAGAAAAGCTTAGGTATTCTCATTTTTAGCTGTGCACGAGTTTATTTAGATAATAAAGAGAAGAATTAATTTTGCAGAATAGGTATAACTGGTACAGATACAATTGTACTAAGCCAATAAAGATTAAGAATTATATTTACTGAGATGCTGAATTCTTAATTTTCCTCTGAGCTTTATCACACTAAAAGGGAGAAAGAGAGGACCACCAGAGGCTTTATTCTCCTTCCATTTTCACTGGCAGCTACTTGGAGATAAGCAGTCCTGTTACTGAAAGCATCTTCCCAAGAGGCACTGGGAAGACAATGCATTGCCTGATAACTGACTTTGCACAATGGGAACAGCTACTGACTTTTGTAACAACTGAGAAGTCAGACATAGGAGTACAACAAAACCCTCTCACCAGCACCCTGATACTTGCTAGTAAATCCAAGTGCACTGGGCTAAAACATTGTTTCTGCAACTGGCTCTGGCTCCTCCTGCTACCACCCTCACAGGACACCTGCTCATTCCTAAACCACTTCAGCTCCCACTGCAAACTCCTTTTCCTCAGTGGTTTCGGCTATTATGCCAAACTCAGAGACAGGGAGGCTGCAGCAGTGCAAGCACACAGTCTCTTTGCCAACTATGCTCCAGTGCTACAGAGGCAGTAGCCATCAGCAGAGAAGACAGCTCCTACTATCTTAAAATGTCATCCCAAAACAGTTGTCCAGCAGAACTACCAAGACAATGCAAAGTCATGGCATTGGTATTGTGCTCTAAACAGAAAGCCTTTTCTCTTATTTTTCCTCAAAGAGCTAACACAGAGCTTTGACAAGCAAAATTTTACTCAATTCCAACTGCAAATGTTCAATACTTAAGTAATTCAATATTCCATTTAAAGGGTGTTTGGTACATTATTTATATAACAAGTTAATTTATCAACTCCCCGGGAAAAAAAACTAAAACAAACAACAACAACAACAAACCAACATAAAATAAAATTGTTGAAATGGAATGTAAATGTTAAAACCTGCAGTTTATTTATGGAAACCAGGAGGACAGAGAACAACATTATTAATAAAACTTAGACTTTATGCAGCATTGTCTCAGATGGACTGACAATGTAATGAATACAAAGTATTTTGGTGTAGAAACAGATCAGACAAGATTTTATGCAGGGGAAGTTTGTGCTGGGCAAAGAGCGAAAAATCAAAGCTTCATAAGGTACTGAGGAGCAGAATGAGGTCAGGCTTCACACTGAGAGAACAGATGGAAGAAATGGATGGAGAACACCACAAAACATCAAAAAAACACAAGCATTTGTTGAGGGCAAACTTCACAAGAACCACAAGAAAAAAATAACCAGATTATGGACTTTCAGAAACTAAATAAGGATTATATTCTTACTAAGAGTAACCTTCTTTACATGAAAGAACAAAGAGAGGAAAAACAGAAATGGATGAAAAAATGAAATCTCACAAAAACAAGGGCTCAAATTTTAAGCAACTGTATACAGTAGGGCTGGCAATAAAGTTTAACTTCAGTCTAATAGGAAAATGTTATTCACATGAGATACAATAAGGTAAAGACAAAATATAGGAAAGATGCAGACCCCAGAGGTGTTTGTGGACCATCACGTTGGCTGAAGCGTGACACGACAGGTTGGTAGTACTCAGCACTGGATTCTGCAAATACAGCCCATAAACAGCCCATATTACAACTGTAGGGCAGAGAAAGTTGTCCAGACTAAGGGAACATAGAGGTACTATGGATTTTTCAAATGTTCTTGTCAATAAGGAAAATTTATAAAATCAGAAGACAATATTCAGTTAAAAATGCAGGAAAAGACTGAAAAATGTGAAAATAATACTGAAAAGATTGGAGAACATCTGGCCCATGTAAAATAGAAGCATAATGCCAATTTTCTTATGTTGTGCACAGGAATCTAATGATGGTGGTATTATAAAATCACTGAATAAATAATAATTTGGCTGTTAAAGTCTGTACATCCTACAGAAAACAACAGGGAACCAGCTCGCTTCTCTTCCCCTCTCTCCCTGAGAACTGGGGAGCTTCTGCCAAAGCATGTGCTTAAAATTGTGATTAAGATAATCACGCCATGTGTGTGGGAACTGTGTAATGGTGGTGGAAACACAGTGCTTACTATATCCTTCAGGGCTCACTTATGCCCTGTGTTCAGTAGCTCCTAAGCATTCTTTAATGCTACTATGACAGCATGGCCTCATCTCTTCAAATGTTTATAGTCAGTTACCATTTTGGCATAAATACAATGATTTAATGTAAAAATAAGTGAAACAAACATTTTATGCAATACAATCATTCTAATTTGATCATAAAGGGTTGAAATAAACAACAGTTGCAAAGCACTTCTTTAAAAATGAAGGTTTTAAACACTTTATTGAATGTTTGTATCGTATGTTATATTGTATAAAGCATATATGTATGCTTTAAGATAAGATCATCAGAACTTTTCTGTATGTGGAAGTTAGTTAAAAGCATAGGAGACTGAAGTCTTTCACAGAGCAGCTTTAAGAAGAAACATACAACTGGATTCAGTCTTCAGAAATGTAAGGTGATATGTGGATGGAATAATAGGATTACATCCATAAACTTCTTGTTCTTGACAAAACTGTAACAGCTAGAAAAAAAAAAAGACCTAGGACTCTTCATGGATGGTTCAATGGAAAGTATGCTGGAACATATATTGGCAGTTAAGGAAAGAAAGTATTACGGTGCAGAAAGCAAATGAAAGGAAACTAAAATGCCACCATATAAAGCGATGTTTCACTGTCATCTGGAGTATTTTATTCAACTTTGGTCAAAGCAGGCCAAAAAAAATTTAGAAAACAAAGAGGTTGGAGAAAAAGGAGGACATTAATTAAGAAATTGAAGGTTTTGGCATCCAAAAAGATTGAATGGATTTGGAACATTTAGTTTAGAGAAGAGAAGAATGAGGGTGACATGGAAAACAGAAGGTGGCAGGACAAGTTATGAACCTTAATGCATATTCCCTTCCTCAACAAAGACAAAGAAAATTAATGACATTTTAAAAGACTATATTTAAAGCTGGAAGCTTTGGACAACCCCCCCCCCCCCCATTTATCAGCTTAAAATAACATGTCGCTTAAGAACATAGCAGAGTATAAAGCAATTGGATATTTCAAAGAAGAAACTTCTTTTTTGAAAGCTATGGAAATTGTCAAGTTTCATTATTTTCCTCTCATTAAAGCAATTGGTAGAGTGTAAGGCTTTCCTCAGACAACCTTTACAACATACTTATTTGCCAAAATCTCAGCTCCTCTTCAACCTATTGACAAGGAAGCAGAATCAAGTGATTCTCATCAAATACAAAATCCCTTACTCTAATTCTTCCACTGAGTTTATCCCTGGCTTTCAAAGCCTTTCATGTCCCTTATTTTTCTTCTTTCTTTTCCTGTACATTTCTCTCCTTACCTTCCACTCAACTGGAAATTTTTGCTCTCACTGTATGGTAAGTGCAGCCTACCGCTAGCTCAAATCATATCTCAATCCTCCTGTTTACTTTACTCAGAAACTAAGTAAATCATCAAAGTCCAGTTCTCCCATCACACTGGCATTCACTGGTATATATCTGTTTAAAATAAATACTAAAGTTTGCCTTTCTAATGTCCTACCTTGTCTCGTACCAGATTTTGACTACACGTATGTTCATTTACGTCTTATTTATGAATGGCATTATTTAACTGTGCAAAATACTGCAATCTGCAGTATTATGTAACCATTATTTATGAACTAGATACACAACAGCGATATCAGATAGTTTACAGTATATCACTATGAACTATATACACTATAGCACAGAATATATATTATATATCTATATGAGCACATATGCAAACATATTTAGCGATATTAATGGATTATGGATCTCAGCACATGAAAAGGCCTCACTCTGGGATGTGAACAATGCCTAGTCTAGGAGGAAACATCCAGCCTCAGTTTGCAATCTGTTAAATGCTTAGTGAAATGCTGGACACGTTGCTAAATGCTTAAAACACATCAGCATTTCTTACCTAGAACAAGAGGTTAGCAGAAGACAGGATGAAACACCTTTCCATTCTGTAAATTCCCATTTGCTTTTACCTCATGGTCATTTCTTTTAACAGTGAATTCAGGGTCAACTAGTAACTCCTATATCCTATAATTTCTTTGGGAGTGATGACCCTTAAAATAAAGATATAGGAACACCTTTGCAATCTCTAGTAGTGAATTTCTCAAGGTAGTGCAGAAGTTAACAGCATGTATCTCCACTAAACTGTGTGGATGTAGAAGCTAGTAATGCAAAACTCAGTCTTTCAGTGCCTGTAACTACCGCTCAGTGGTTAGCTGCAGTGGTTAGCACTAGTTAGCAGCAGAAATAGTGTGGAGTGTTTGAGACATACTCTCTATTTCTTTCCTGCAGTATTTTCCCCCCTTCTCTATGCACATAGATGTACATATGAAAGTAAAAAAGCCAGTATAAAAGTCATTAAATAATGAAGACAGCCTGTGCAGCCTTCCCAGGCATTGTACATTTATTTGTGCATGGATTTTCTGCAAGCAGAGTTTTTTTTTGTCTGTTTTTTTTTCCTGAGCAGGGTGAAAGACAGAAGTGTTTGCTTTGTATAGCCAAGTGACTTAATTGGGTCAGGTAAAATCAGCCAGGTCAGTCTTAACAGCAGTAATAATGAGCTGACAAATGTGATTATTATTCACATCCTAAGAAGAAACCACAGCAGTTCCAATTCTGTGAAGTTCAAAAACACAGGTCAGGTGTCAAAAAGCCATGAGATTGCCTTAAAATCACAAAATTCTACTCTTTTAAAATCTCATTTGTGGAGGCCTGTTTTTAAACTTTCAAGAAGATGTTATGTACAACAAATAGATGCATGTTCAGGAGACCTCTTCCCTTTAACTTCAGGCATCTGTCCTCCTCACCTCCCTTATCCGGCTTTCTCAACACTTCACATCATCTAGGTGCTCACAAGCTTTTTTTTCCCGAATGTTCTCCCTAACTCATTTAATTCTAACCAGACCCTGCTTACCAGGTTGTTTCATCTGCCAGATCTGTTAGGCACTGCTGCTTTCTCACTATTTCCCCTAATGGGAATTCCCAGCTTCCCTTCCAAAATACTGCCTCTGCCTTCCCTGGAGTTGAAAGATACTGGTGTTGCTGAATCCTTGCCCTTGTAAACTCACTTTTACCTTGTAAACTCTTTTGCTTTTGATCCCACCCTGCAACAACACAGCAGTAGCCTTCCTGTGTGCCCATACAACCTCTCAGCCATACCGCTCTTGCAGCCTGCAGGCCCCATAGCACCTTTGCTATGACTCTGCTTGATCGTCAGGATGCAGTTGCGCATTTTATAGATGTTGCTGTCATTTATGCTATGTCATGGAACCTTATCAGCATGCATGCTCTACCATCCACAGGTATATGGTATTAACCCAATTGACTATACCACACATCGCAATCACCCACAACACTTTTGCCTTCTCAAACTGCCCTTCCGAGGATGCTGCTTTAGCAGAATGCTTATTATGAAGGATATAGGTTGCTGGTCTTTGTTGCAAAGATATGCTCCTCTGATAGGGAGACTGTTGAATAAGGTGATTGAAGGCGAGTGACCCTGAAGGCAATGGGGTTTAGTCTGCAGTGAAAAGCCACTTACTTGCAGAAAAGCAAGTATTCATGAATTATTTTCAAACCAACTCAGAATGCAGTTTTAACTGGGGGTTGTGAGTAATACATGCAAAACTAACTCATAAGAGAACATATAGGTCTTAAATATTTTCATATATCTGTATATTCGTTTTATTTCTGAATTTGAATGTGTGCTCCAAAACTCTTACCCTGTATAATGCATGTTATACAAATAACAACAATGAATACATAGGACAAAACTGTTTTCTGCAAGTTCATTGAAAGAAAGAAAAAGTCAGATTACGCACATTTCAGTAATGGTTTCTGGAAGATTTGTTGGGATTTCAGTAAGGCCTTTCCCACGACAATCCACAATGTTGTTACTACAGGTGCATGCAGTGGGACAATGCAAGACACTGCAGGACGGAGCCATAAAAGATTGGTGACCTGCAAAAGAGAAGAGTTTCTTCTAAAACTGCACAAAACTGTCATACAGGAGGCCAGTTTACCTCAACGGTAAAACATCACATTTTACGCCTCCCTGAAAAACAGAAGCAGAACTTACAGAATAAACATTGTTGCCCATACATGCTCTCGAATGGCATTAATTTAAACACCTAACTAATAGCAACATGTTAACACAATAATGAGATTAAAGACAAATGCTCAACTCCCTGTGTTAGCTCTTTCATCATTTCTCAGTTTCTTCAGCAACTTGTATTCAAAATCACCTTGTTAAAGAAGGCTAAGTGCAGTCCATTTTTTTCAGGTATACTTTATTTATTCTGTGGTTTTAAAAACCAATTATTGATTTACTTAGTTTTCAGAATTTTGTATATTAAAAATGAATGTCAACAGAAATGAATGAACTTTGCCTTGAAAACTGAAGCTCTTCTGTTAGTTCTGTTCTGCAAAGGCTCATTAATGATTATTGTCTTTCAGTGTATGTACCAGTTACAGACAATTTTGGAGTTATGACCTTTCCATTCAATCACACAGAGATAAATAAAAGCTTTGACTTCACAGCTCATACTCTCACTCTGTGTTAGCTCAGCAGACTTCTTCCTCCCACAGTTTACCAGTCTAACTACTCAGGTGACTAATGACGACATTGTGTCTTCCCCCAGGTTCTCATGTTTTATGTTAAACTCAGCATTTATAATTACATTTAGCCTTAACAGTTGCATATTTGGATATGTTTTAGAAAATAAATATGGAGATCTTATTACATTTTCCTGCAAATAGACTGCAGATTTTATAATATATTAAGCAGAGCACTCATTATTATATTGATTTAATGATACATTATTGTTTTGTAATGATATTGAAGGCACGAAGACATGAGAAAGGCATGAAGGCTCCCCCCCCCCTTTTTTTCTTTTTTTTTCTTTTTTTTTTTTAAGTAAAAAAAGACAGAGACTGTTTTGAAATTCCCATGGTGGGAAAAAAATCTTCTGGATTATGAAACCACAGCTTAGTCTTAGATCTCTCTCACTATATTTGATGTCATATATTAAGATAGAGGGGGTACACTGATAACATAAGATTACTCTAACGTTGCAGCCAGTGCTGTTCCTACTCAAAATTTCAAGTAACAACTGTTACAAGTTTTAAAATTACTCTACTGAAAAGGTTATTCTTTTGAGATAGTAGTTTGCAATATAATAATTTGATTTCATGTTAATGTGTTACAAAATTACAAACAGGTGCCAAAAAAAAAATCCACATTAGTGTTTTTATACTAACAAACAGAAAATATTTTGCCTATTTTATTAAATGAAAATAGAGTGATCCAGAGATAACACATGGTTATTCGCCCTCTTCAAAATCAGCATTATAGTGACCAAGTTCTAAAACTATGCAGTTTACAAATAAGATACATGAAGTGTATTATGAGGAGTCCTTCCAAGTGTACATAAAGGCAGAAGTAATGGTAAGAGTACGGTTAACATTTGCCATGCTAGCATGGCAGTGCCTTACACTGGGATGTTAGAAGCTGTTCAATAAAGACAGAAGATTGTGTTGTGCATAAAACTGTTTTCAAAAAAATAGATCTGTGTAAATTTTTGCATATTTGGCAATAGCGATCTGGGGGTCTGCAGAAAAGCAACCAGCAGAAACATTCCTGCTGAATCACTGAAAAGACAGATAGCTATTTCCCAGTTGTTTTTCAGTGCTTTGAGGAAACTTGAAAAAATGGTTTCAGTTTACAGAAACTTTTTAATCTAAGTCTAAAAATATTTAAATAAGAAAGATTAACTTGCCTTCTTCCTCATCTAGGAGACATGAATAAAGGAAAAAAAATGAATAGAGAAAATGTGATTAGTAATGAATTGTTAGTCATTTCATCATTTCATATCAGAAAACAACCTGATGCACTAAAGCATAACAATAACATTCAAAAGTTTATTTGGGGTTTCAGAAAAGTATTTAAACAAAAACAGAAAATAACAAAAAGAAAAACAACCTGTAGAGTTAAATCCTAATACTAAAGGCCTTTTCCTTATTGCTAAAAGGGCTTACGCTCTCAGTCGGTGCACCTTTTGTTTCATTTTCCATCTCTCTTCCCCCAGTTTATGAAGGCTATATATTCCATGCAGCACTCACACAAAATTTGTAAGGACACAAGCACCGCAACAGAAGATACAAATACTGATAAAAATGATTAGCCTCATTAACAAAACAAAACAAAAACAAAACAAAACAAAAGAATTATGCAAAAGCTAGCAACACGTGGCACGAGCAGTGTCCACTGAGCTGTCGTTGGACAGCTCGCAGCCAGGAGCGGGTGTGCAAACGTTCTGCCCTTACCGCTGCAGACGAACTCCCGCTTCTGGACCTCCGCCACGTTGTGGCCCCGCAGGTGGGCCGGGCCCATGCACTGGGTGTAGAGGCCTACACGCGGCCGCTGCCGCAGCCAGTCAGACAGCCAGGCCAGGTGGCAGTCGCAGTAGAGGTTGTTGGAGTGAAGGCGGCTGCGTGAGAAGAAGCACGTCCATATGATTAAATTGGGGAGAAGAAACAGAAAAGCAACCTGTCCTTCCTGTTTCCCCCCTTCAGCAACCATCCCTGCCGATTTACTAATAAAAACCATTAATGAACAACCAATGTTTCACATCTTTCATTGAAAGTCTGGGAGTTAAACGCTAATAAACAAAGATATACAAGCAACAAAATGACCTTTTATTTGTCTAAATCACTGAAAAGGAAAAAAAGATGAAGGCTTCTTAATAAAGTAAACTATAGTTCCTTTTCTCTTGTCTGAAAGAAAGAAGTAAACACACAGGAGCTTGAAAGCTGCCATGGAGGTCTTTAGTCCAGATCTGCACAAATGGTGAATAAGACAAAAATGTCCAAAGTAACTTATCACTATAGTGTCCTATAGTGATAATATACTGTCAAAAAGGAAGAGTTAATAAAAGATTTGGTTTCCAATTAGATATATCTGTAAGTCCGGCCATTATCAGTCTCTATAGAAACAGCCTGCAAAATCCCTCTAACAGGTCATATTCATTTTCTGCTGAACAAGACAGAGTAATAACTCAATATAAAACACCTTCTTTCACATCCCTTTGCTGATTTCCTCTCTTTTTGTTTAATCACAGAAAGAGGGATTAGCTGCTTTTGGCTCTTGGGGCATACAGGCTAAGCAATGCCTGAAATTTAAAGACCAAATGGCAGCAAGCAATGGAATTAAGGAAGTCGCCTCTTGGTTGGCAGAGACTGACACAAGACCACGGCTCCTTGCCAAGTGGCAAAAAGCACTTTGCCATTGATAATATCAGACAAATGTATTCACTAAATTAGGTAAATTACTTTTCTCTGGCCCTTACTTTTCCCTGGCTCTTGCATTTTTATCAAACTACAGAAAAGTACATCCACACTTACAAATCAAATCCTTACTCAGAACCATCCATAACAGAATAATGTCATTTTGGTCCTTTTTAGCTATAGTGCTCAATCCTAACTAAATAACTAGAAAGGAAGTGCAAGAAAATCAGAATTTAAACAAGAAGTCTAATTAATCTATAAAAAGTCTGTAAAGCAACATGAATTGTGTTACAAACAAACAAACCCGAAAGATTTTAACTCACTGTTCTTTTTTTTTTTTCATAAATGACTAGAAATTAAAGGTAATGTATTTTCCTGTAGTGATTCTTGTGTGGGTGCTTTGCAAACATAGCTCACAACACAGCATACTCATTCAGTACAATCTGTGTCCAGCTGTAGGCAAGAAGACCATTGCGAATCAGAACTAATGCCGCTGAAATCAATACGGTTATACAAGCATATTCGGACTGCAAATGGGATATTACAGCTATAATCTAGGACTCTGTGTGCCTGTTTTCTTTTGTTTCTAAAATAAATTTTCAAAAGATTAAATAACCCATACAAAAAAAATTGTAAATGGTAACAAAACTTGCTAATTTGATTCACTGTAATCTGTAGTTCAGAATATAAACTGGATTTCAAAGTTTAGAAGAGGAACAGATGTTCAGATTCATGTTTTCAGGTCTCAGACACAAAAAAATGGAATGAAATTCTATTCTCAAAATATAACTGAAGCTACCAAAAGCCCACGCTCAGCACAATCCAAGAGCTATTGTATTAGTCCAACCAAGAATAGTTACAAGTTTGTTAAGAAATTAACAGAACAACTCACCTGAGTGAAGTTTCTTCAGTTACAGCTGTTATGTTAACTCGTCAATAGCCCTACTGATTTTAAAACATTTGTGCAACCAAACATGCAGAAAAGAAAATGGACAGGCTCTCTCTAAAATTACTTCTTTAACAGCAAGAGCTACTCTTGAACTGTGATAGAAACATCCCATTCATTTTTGATTCCCACTTCACTGGAAAACCTGTTTGAAAGTGTCTCAGGACTAAACCTTGATAGAGCCTGGTTTTATTGCTTAACACAATGTACATTTATTCTTAATTCAATATAAACAGAATAAATAACCCCAAATCGTATCACTTGCATGTACACTCATTTCACTGGGTTTTGTTTTAGAAGCTTGAAGCGTTCTTCTGTGAAAGTCATAACCTCTAAAAATGGGGACCTTATTGTAAATGCTGACACAACTTTAATTATAATAGCACTACCGGATGATCCTATAATTTTATGTTACAAAGAATGTTGGAGAGCCAGTTTAGTTTAATTAGGTCTGCTAGTAGTACAGTAATAAAAGCATAAAGATTTCCCATTTATCACATCTGACAGCCAATCAAAGATTCTTCCATGTTCCGAAATGAAATGTGACCCATTCAATAGCTCAAAGTAAAACAAATTTTTGACTTTCAAAAACCACCAATTTCTTTCTCTATGCAGCTGTAACACACAAAAGAGAATCCTCCCTTGCCCCCATCTTTTTTGTAAAAATGTGAAGCTCTTCTGTGACCAAATACAGCACTATGGAACACCCAGTTGGGAAAACGCCATGAAAACATTTCCATCATCCCACATCCTAAAGAAATGCAGTGAACAGGATTCAACTGCTTGCTATCTCCTGAGCCCCAAGTATTAGCTTTGGGGTTACTTGTTAGTTCTACCTTTCAGAGTTATCTGGCACGCGCGCACACACACACACACGCACCGTTCACACTCATCAACCTTGATTTTTTTTTGACTGAGTTTATGCCTTCTCTGCCTGTATATGTATTTATAGGCCACTGACAAAACTTGATAGAGGAAAAAAAAATGGTATACCGAACACATTGGGTTGATAACAATGGCAGCCAGATTCCATGGGACTACTTACAAAGTTCTGAGTTTGGGCATATGATTGAAACTTGCCACGGACAGTCGAGTGATGTTGTTATTATTGAGAGTGCTGTGAAGTCAAGAAGAAGCATATTAACATGTTACAGTTATTTATGTCACATTGACCACACTTTTTTACAAGGTATAGTTAGTGAAGAACATGGCATACTGCTTTTAAGGATGGCTATCAGGAAAATAAACCCATGCTTCAAGGCCTGCTTTGGCTCCTTATTCAATCCCTGTTAAAACATTGTGGTTTGATCATTCCGTTAATAATCCTAAGTAATCAGAGGCCCCAGTAACCTATGACTAACTTAGAGGACTCAAAACAGAGCTTCCACCACTGTTGAGAACATTTATGGCATTAAAGCCAAGACTGCCATCCTGATGTAAAGAACAGAGTTCCAGAGTATTCTTGGAGAAAAGTCCTTGGTTTTAGGACTCTGGTCTTTCTTTGTAGCTTCTGAGAGTTCATATTTTTTGACAAAGGATACAAACTCAAGATCAGCCTATTTTTTTCCCAAGAATCTTCTGAGAAGTTCAACTCTGAACTGAAGTCAGTTTTTATATGGAACAGTGTTGCTGCAGATGATCCAGAGCTGCATGAACAATAGGTGACCTTCTGCTATACAGTGGAAGGAGGTGGCAATCTTAATACTCTAGCAAATAATTTACATTTTAGACAAAGTGCCCGGAACTTCAGACAAGAACTAGGAATAAATCTTAGCCACTTGCCAATTGTTGGCTAGCACAGAACTGTCACAAACAGTAAGTGTAGTTTGTAAAGATAATGGAACTTTATGAATGATCCTGCAGTTAACTATTGTCTCTAGGCTGCAAATAAAATGCAAACAAGCTTGACTCCAGAACAAGGAAACAAGGGACAGAATTTACAGTTTCAGCTTAGAGATTACTCATTTGAATACAATGGAGAATGTGCTCTGTGATTTCAAACACAATTATGAAACTAATGAATAATAATTACCACTGCTGAAATCTTTTTTCCTTCTTGAAACAAGAAGTGTTTTACTTTTTTTCCTTCTTTCCTTTCCTTTTTTTTTTAAAAAAAAAAAACACAAAGTGTAATTTGTGCATATTCTGAGTAAATTTTAAGTATTCTGTGATCCTGAAACACAGAAAGGTAAATTCACAGCACCCTGAACAGGATCAGGCTATAAGCCTCCATGTTAACCAAGCAATTAATTACTGGTGCAACGTGCTGCATTTTACCTTTGTGTGCTTACTCATTCAATGTCCTAAATGTTTTCTTCACTGTGCATAAGGCATCTCCCCTGTGTGCCCTCAGGGCTACATAAACAAAGAGGAGATTAATCAATAGAAATAAAAAAGTGGGAGGGAATCATCCCCTTTTTTGAAAGTGGAATAAAAAACAACAACAAAAAATGGCCAAGTGGGTATACCTGCAAAAGGTGTCTTAGTGAATAAATGACAGCCAGTAGACCTTTGCAGGATTTTCTTAATGCCCACATGGTAAATGACAGCTCCCTTACTTCTTCCTGCATGACTTCTTAAAAGGTTGTAAAATCATCTCTTTTCAATGAAGGGAATGGAAATAAGTACATATTCCATAGCTGTTAGCTGTTTAAAGAATGTACATCTACAAAAGGTTGTAATTTTAAATTTCAGATGTTTCATGTTTGACTTGCTATTGTGTATACAAGAGCTCTTAATTTATCTTTTTGCAAGGGCACAGAAAGCCATCAGGAGTAGATGTAAGGGATACATAAGGAATTAAACTATTTTTATAACAGTTGTGATCCAAAATGCTTGATTTTATTACAAAGTTAAAATTGAAAGAAAACCAAAAGAGTTTGCTCAATACTTTTACCTAAAACTGTTACATACTCTTGCAAAGAATGTGATGACAGAAAGACATTTCTTGAATTTCTTAGATACTTTATTATTTTAATATGGCAGCACCGTATATTTTCTCATAGTCACTGTTTCCCCAGTATGGCTGGTTTTCTCTTAGAAAAAGAAAGAGCAAAAAGGAAAAATAAAATTTCACAGAAATCTGCTAGCGAATTAACAAGTGGGCAGGATTATACCTATACTTGCTTTCATCTTTCAGAATTGTCCAAATTTCATGTTGATTTTTTATCTTTAACAGCCTTTAAGATTCTACAGCTCTTACCAACATATAAGACCTGTTACTTTGGTAAATATTTCAAATTGTGACTAAACAGGGTGTCAGGCTAAGTAACTTTAAAAATTATTTAAAAGCTTCATCATATACTTATAGTTTGAAGTAATATACAAATCTGTGCTCAGATAGAATAATTAACTCCAAATGAAAACCAAATATGTAGTCTTATATACTAAGTGCATCTATATTATGGTGTGATTTACGTATCTTTCATGTTTAAGCTATATTGGAAAAGAAGTCGCATTAGATGCATACTTTTCAGTAGTGTTCAAAATATCTCTTTTTTTTTAATTTATTTTGTCAACTGTCATTGCTTATCACATAACATAATTCAAGATAGTGAACATTTAGTTGTATATTTGAATAATGATAATAGTTATGTATATTCACAAAATTCTAACTACTTACTTTTTCAGCAGATGATTATTTTAATAGTTTAGTTCCTTTTTGCATTCATTGAAATCAATGTGAAATTTTTACCACTGACTTGAACTGGCAAGGTTGATCTTTTTAGACTCCTAAAAATTGCAAGCATTTAAAAACTGCAAATAATATTCCTTTTTTTTTTTTTTTTTAATATATATTTAACACTTCCACATGTAAAGGAAGGCTCGTATTAAAAAACATGATAACCAGATTAAGCCATCACTGGAAACTACATGAGATCCAAAGGTAAAAATCTCACAGAATATCAGGTTTACTGACAGAAAATGAACAATTTATCAACTTCAGAATTAGACTTAATATTGAACCTATTGGTACATTTTACATGGTTTTATACCAGAAAATTAACAAGAGGTTTGTTATTCTATGATTATACTATTAAAAAAAAAATCAGCTGTCAGAACCATTCACTCATAAGTAAGATCAACTATTGCATATTAATATAAAACTTTACTGCCAGTAGCTCACATATTCCTATTTTCTTGGACATACAGACATATCTGTCGGAAATGCTTGTTTACTTCAGAATCTTAGAAGAAAAAGAATAAGCTTCCTCCCACCTCTAGGTGTGATTTACCAAGTATGATTCAAACTAACATGAAGTAACTCACTGATACACAAAGTCTTTCAGTTCCCTTAATAAAAAAGCACAGAAAAAATGTGACATTTTGACTGACAGAGAAAATATTTCAGGAATGTGTGCTGTGTCTCAGATTCTTTGGGAACGGAGACACTTTGCTCATTACAGTCACTATTGTCAGGTCAGGGGTCACTGATGATAATTTTGTTACCTTTAACCTCACTGAGGGCAACTTTGAGACAGTGAGAAAAAAGTATGCAAAAGAGTATTGCGATACAAACCTTCAATGACATAAAAAATATTTTCTGTATATATATGTTTTTATATACATACACATAGAAATTAAAATAAAAAATGACATTTAACATGGACAGGCTAAACATCTCACTACATAACAGCAGTGTTTGCTAGGCAAGTGCCTCTTTGAAAACATCTAGATTGTCAGATACATTTAGTATATTGTTCCTTAAGCAGAGATGCTGAAAGATCAAATCGATGTCAGACTGTGCAACAAAGGCAATCCTGAAAATGTTCAGCGCTTCAACAGTGATGTATCATTTACAAAAATAATTGGTTTCATTAATACTCCCCTTCCCATTTTAAAAGGAAATACACTCTTTTCTTACAGTATCTGCCATCTGCCTTTTTTTTTTTTTTTTTTTTAAATTGCGTGTTATGGTTGTCTTGCAGAGTAAAGGAGCATCTCTGTCTCCCCAGATAATTTTACCATTTTATTGCATGTTGCAGTGGATTATTTTAAGACATCTTTTCACTAGACCATTCTGACACCAGGCTGCAGCTCACAGATAAGCTTTTACATTAGTACTCCCCAGATATCAAGCTCTTGCTAAAAGTCAGAGATACAAGCAATACTTACAGCACTTCCAGGTCGCGTAGAGCCCTAAATGCCCCATCTTCAATACAGCTGATCTGGTTGTAATCCAGTTGCCTGTTAAACAGATTAGGAAGGTATTTGTAAAAGAGCTGAGCGCTGGCAGTGCCGCGTGAGGAGTAAGCCTCCTGAAGGGTCTGCATGGCCAGGCCACGCTAACTGAAATGCTCTCGCAAATACGCTCGTATGCTTAAGACTGTCATACACCATGCCGGCCTGGATGCTGCCACAGAAATCTCTTTTTGTTCTGAACTGTCTGCGCAAAACAGCAGCTCCAGGAGAGCTCCAGTAAATAATAACTGCACCTTATATTAAATGCCAAAGGAATGCAATTTCATTACATCAAGAAAAGCTATCCATTAAAAGCTCTCAGCGTCATCTTGCTGAAACAATTTCATTAAGGTAAAGGACGGTAAATCACTTAATGTCACACGCATCCCCTCGGTGACCTAACAGAATCCATTTATCAGAGCAGCCCAGCTGCATGTTAATTCCCTGCGCCCTGGCAGGAACGAGCGAGGGACCACATTTAGGGGTGCGTCTGCCCCAGATGGGAGGTGCAGGGCTGAGGGTGGGGGTTTACAATAATTACCTTCTAGAATATTTCTCAGTGTAGAAATAGCAGTGTTCAAGGTATTTACATACTCAGTTAGCTATATCCTTTAATTCTGCTCTAAATGAAACTAGCATTTCTGCTGGAAGCTTCAGTGTGTGATTTTCTGCATAGTTTGTTCTCTCGGCGATTGTATGCAGATAAGATGTTGCCACAGAGCACTTGTATTCTGGACATAAAACTCAGCAATCCATCCCATACATTATTAATCTTTAAGTATTAAGTTATGAAAAATTTACATTCATTTCTCTGAAGAATAATATTACTTTTTCAATTCATAACATTGATACAGTACATATTGCACAATTAAAAAAAAAGTCTGCTGAAATTAACCACCATGCAAATACAAAATCCCAATTTCTCAGGTTATAAGCTTCTCCTTAAAATATTGCCTATGAATATAATTCCTATAAATATGCATTTCAAGGCATGACTTGCAAGAAAATACAACCAGAAGATCTTCAAGCCTGACACTTGTCGGTATCAGATAATATGTATGAGTAAATGCGTGTGAACAATACTAAGAAAATGAACAAAATACAAATGAACTCTGCCCTTTCTGTCTCCAATTATATATTAGCTACCAGAGCTAATGAGGCTTTTACTAAAGCATTTTCTGTGATTCTTCTGAATCTATGATAACCTTTTACTTTATTAATAAATCATCACACCCACTGTTGAGTGTAAAGTACCAACTTCTATAAAGTTCTTTTAGTTTCATCCATATTTTTCATCTGAATTACTACTATGCAGGAATAAAATATTATCATAACTATAGCAGTATCTGTGTTTCTTTGTACTGAAAGCTATACTGAAATGCAAACTATAATTTCCTGAATATGATCTTTAATCATTTTGGTGCAATGTTACAGCACTAGTGCTGCAGTGTTGGAATATCTAAGCCTACTTGCTCAGACTCTTTTCATTTTTACTAATTAATTTCATTTAACAATTAAGTTAATAGCCTTTTTATTTTAAAGAGGTAAAATATATACACAGTACAGTTCTCTAACCTCTTGTACAATTTATCAAAGCTATTTAAATTAGTACAATGGCATGAAATGTTACCCTTGACACAATACAAAAGAGAAATTGTTTCCAGACAAATTGGAAAAATCTTTTAATGCCATCGAATTTGCCTAATGCAGTCTGCAGGTTAATCTGTAAAAGGGTGAGCTGTATGTTTGCCCATATCTTATTATCCTTAGCTGTCAATGTATAAATCAGTGCTGACACAGCTTCTTCTAAATCATCCATATTATACACAAAGGAAAATCTTTTAACAGTAGAGTAAGCACTTGAGCAAATCTTGTCCTACACAAACTGAAAGGCAGATTTCTTCCACTAGACTGGCAGCAGTTGTGGCTCACCTGAAAACTTTTGGACTTCTTCCTTTAGTGAATCACCATATACCACTATCTTAGTGAAGGGTGAGTTCTCATTTAAATCTTCTTACAAGAAAGATTACTTTGTTTGCATTGAACTAATGAAAGGAAAGGGGGAAAGGAATTTTGTGGATGGGGGGAGGAGAAATATTTCCTAGGTTTACAAATTATCTTTGAAAGATTCTACCTTCTTTGTGTTTTAGATGACCATGATATAAAAAGATCAGAAAACACTATGAAGAACAATTGGCATAATATATATTTTTTAAGCTATGAAAGGTAGCTTTGACTTTGAAGACTGTGTGCCTGGCTTGATTAGCAATTTATGGTATTTTTGTTAAGGTAAAGGTATCTACTGCCTATATAATCCAAACAAAAAGTTAGACAATATTTCATAACCACTGTATCATTAATACATAATATCCCTCTAAGGGATATACGGAAGCAGTCTGATTTTTTTGGGTAAGGCTGGTTCCCAAGAGCCAATTGTGTGAGTGCTATGACTTCGGACATATGCAAAAGAGCAAAAAATTACATATGTCTCCAATTTTAAGTTGTTCTATCATTTATTTTTAGCATAATGACTTTCAAAAGCATACATTAAAATATCTACAATGCTGTGAAAAAGCGTTTCTCACCACTAAATTATTGACTTAAGTCACTAACCACTAAGTTAGTATTATATAAATAATACTAACTTCCCCCTGAGAATTTCTTTTCTTCTTTTCACATGATTAAAATGCCCTGAAGAACAGAAGCTGATCAGACATGGACCATCATCCTTCCCCTCTCCCCAGTATCTCTTTGTGGCCTTTTCCCCACCATCTCCACGTTGGGTCTTTTCTACAGACCTCTCCCCATCTCTTTGGAAAGTCACTCTGTTCCTCTGCTTTGCTTTCTGTCCACCCCCCTTCCACAAATCAGCTGATTACCTTGGGCAGCGTGGCTCCTGTAAAGCTCATAAAAGGCCAAACAACAGCTGTTACACTCAAAATCTTTCAGATGTCACAGAGAATTAATTATTTTTTGCACCTGTATCTGCAGGATTACCTGGGTATTTTATACTTACTATCTACTGCTATTTAAAATGTTAATGTTCATGGGTAGCAAAGACCATTGACCTAGTAAGAAAATGTGTGTTTTAAAATGTTGTGTATTTACTGGTTTTGCTGATACATCCTGCACTGTAGAAACACACTGCTAACTTACATTTTCTTCCCTTTTAGCATATGTTGTCTACTAGATAACGATAAATAAAAAATAAATAAATAAACCTTGTTATACCACAAGAAGAGCATTTCATGACTAACAGAAGATGTCGAATACATTTGAAAACTACTACCCTCATACAGGAAAAAAAAAAAAAACTGACAGAAAACATCTTTTCCTCATTCATAGAGGCTGAGTTAAAAGTTACAACAGTTTAAGTCTATGTCTGCTTTACTCTTCTCTTCTTCAGCACTTGAGGACGCTCTGTGGTCCAGGGCAAGAAAGGCGCCATGCAGCTTTAGCTTCTTCTCTTTTGTTCAGAAATTACATTCTACTAATGGATCAACTTAATAGTAAACGTTTTTAAGAAGTCATCAGAAAAAGTCAGAAGCCTTTCTAGATCCCTGTGGTGTCTTCCTCACCAGTAAACATTTAGAAAAAAAATCTAGTTTTAGCACACTGTATGCTGTATTTCATATCATTAAAGTTTTTCCTTGGGAAAAGAACAGAGTGCACAATATTTATCACTGCAATAGAATTTTTGGAAACAGCCACTATTTTAATGTCTCCTTGTATTTTTTCAACAGAACTGAGTTATGTTTTCCTATTTCTCAATTCCCCTCTCAATTTCAATTTCAAGAGGGATCAATAATTTCAGAGACATTAGCTCAGAAAGATGTGCATTGTGCAAGAATTTATTCTAAGTTTTTATCAAACTTCAGAGAAGTGCTTGTATCTTGTGCCTGTTTATTGCTATTATTCTTTCATTTGGAAGTCAAGTGCTTTTATCTACTTGTACTTGCTAATGTAGTTCATTTTGTTCTTTGCTAAATTTTCCTGTAAAACATTTTGAATGAATACATAATATTTTTTTCTAATATACATAATATAGCAAATAATTACCCTTTTTCTTTTAACCCAACATTAAAAAGCAAGGCTTACAAATACTTCTACATGAGCATACATACTGAATAAACTAGAAGAAAAGAGAGAACAGATCTGTAGCTCCATCCTCTCAAATTCTACTTAGTTACTACATAACAAAAAATGTCCTTGCAAGTCTCCTCAACATGAGTATGTCACCCTGTTTAGTAAAGCAAAGGCAGACTCACTTTCCAAAGTAGTACAGATCTGTAAAGGCTTAAAGGCTCCTGAGAGTTCAACTAGGTTTTGCATGCATCTTAGAAATTCAACAGAAGCATAAACTCATTTTCTTTAAAATTCAAATCCTCAAAGAGAATTTGCATTATTCTCAGTTTTTTTTTTAATTATTTTTATTTTTATTATTATTATTATTCACCTATTTATTGTCACTCAAATAAACACCTATTTTGAATAGATTTTTAGATTTTTACCTATTTTAGACTTTTCCTCAGTGGTTCATGTGCTAAAAAGAGACTTGCAAGAAAGCTCTCAACTCACTTTCAGAGAGTTCTGATTTGAAACTCATCTTCAAAGCCAAATGTTCTGCCTGATTTTAAAACATAATTAACATTTCATAAATGATTTGTTTCTGACAAAAAGGAAACTTTTTTTCAGCAGGCCAAATTTTAGGTAACTAATCTTTAGTAAAAATAATAGCTTTAATAATAGCATTCAGCTCCTGTATTGAAATGGTCTTTTACCGAAATAGTCAGAAAGAAAAACTTTTTGCCTAAAAGCCATAGTCACTGACCTATTTGGCAACAACAGTTTTTGGAGTCACTAGAAAAGTTTACCTATGTTTTCAGTTAGTTCTTCAGAGAGATTTTTTTGACTTTACCAAAAATCTTAAATATACACTGAATGTACTAACATCTAGTGAAAATCTTTATTGATGTATACCTGAAACACAGGTGGCTGAACAGACTAGTAGTTGAATTAAGATTCCCACTAAGAATAAGGGTAAGGAATATGTCAATTCTAAATTATTAAAGCATTTCTTAAACTAGCAGTGCATTTGGATTAGTACTTGTACAGACGAGTAGACAAATACACTTCCAGTTGCAGTGGAATTTTGTGCATAATCTGAGAAGTCAGTAACAGAACACCTTCAGCAGGACTCTGGCTTCCAACTGCTAATAGAACTGAACTTCAAGAAAAAGTCCAGTCATTGCCAGCCAAGATTCAGTTATGCCTTTATTGCCAATGCAAGCTTTAAAACTTTCACAACAGGCCCCGAGAGGCATCAGAGCAACACCTAGTATCATAATATTATTGAAGGTTTTGGACAAAGGTTAGAGTAATTTGAAGGACTTTGAGTAGATGCTGATGTTTGTCTACCTCCTCACTAACTCTCCATTTTCCCAGACAATTCAATGCGTGAAGCTACTACACCGCCCTGCAGCCTTTATCCTTGGGGTGACAGCTAGTGTCCAACAGCTTACAGGCCCTAAGATCCACCACCACCATTACCACTTCCCCTTATTTTTTTGACCCAGGAGCCACTGACCTCACAAGCTCTTTCTTTTTGCTCTGTTACAGGGCATAGGAGAGCACAGCCCCACTGTGGCAGCTTTTCTCCTGCTCTCTGCTAGAGCAAAAATGACCAAAAGGACACTGCTGTCCCCCACTTGCTGGGGAAAAAAATGGAACCGAATGGACACTGAAGAACAGGGTAGTCTAAAATAAGGCTAGACTGGGACAAGAAAAACAGGACACAAATACTTGCAGAAGATATGATGAAACTGTTGCCTACTATTCTTGGTATCATTTTCATGTTGTATATATTTACCATCACAGTTCTGCCATGAGTACTGCATCACCATAGAGGGTTATGAAACCGTCATTAACGTGTATATTAAAAACATGTACTTAATTTCTAATTTATATGATAATTTCTTTTTTATTTATTTTTTTGTTTAAACAGTAGGTGTCACTGCATTCTCTGATGAGCCTATCTTCTTGATGCAAATTCTTCTCCCGGAAGTACCACCAAGTTAGGAGCAACTTTTCAAATTATACTTTTAGAATTTGAACCGTCAATACTGGATACTGGGCCAGAGACACCAGTAGAAACCAAGGTTCTCTCATTTGTTGGCACATTTTTTGAAGAACTTGACTCATTAGCACCAATGGGTCTGTAGTTGTGACAGTGAAGTCAGGATGCCTTCCTGTCTGTTTGACATTTGGAAGACCACACCTGAGTACTGTGTCAGCTCTCAGCCTCCGCAGCAGAAGATGGACACTGACATGCTGGGGTCAGTTCAATCAGGGCCACCAAGATGAATCAGGTGACATCTGGGGAAAGTCTCCAAGAACTGCATTCATTCAGCCTGAAGGGCAAAGGAGGGTGGATCTTATAGCTGCCTATAGATGCTTAATGGGAGGGTACAGATAGTATGTTTGTGGGGGCTGACTTTGTTGCTGTTGTTAACTATGATGGTGGGGCATGTTGCTGGGGCTGTAATTTCTCATAAAAGAAGCAAACTGAGCAAGGCATTATCTTCTACAGAATCTACCCTGTAAATATTATTAAGAAGATGCCCACAAAGGAAATACAGCCACATTTCATGGAAACTGGACAGCTTCTTCTGAGAAGCATCAAGAGTACTCTAGAGCAAACATATTAGCAGGAAATCAAAAGATCCTAGTGGTATCATCAACTTTAAAGGAAGCAATTTCCTTCAGATAATCTGAGTTAGCATCTAATTCCTTTTGCTCTGTGAAGACTTAGAGCAATATTCTTTGGCAACCATAGAATCTTTTCCAAAATGTTCCAACTCCTGATTTGGGTGGGGAAATATCTAGGGGCAGTAAAAGAAAGGTGAGTCTCCATTCAGCAAAATAAAATATATAATCAGTTCGACTTCTGTGAGATTTGTTAACTGCCTTTGAAACAGCTTACTAGAGCTACTGTTTGTGATGGTTATCACGCATTGCATTTAAAAAAAGCCACTGTAATTTATATTGTAATCAATCTGATGTTGTTAGACAAAGCAAAACTTGAATTGACAAAGTGTTCTAAGGCAGGTTTCATTACTCTTTGTATTTTAACCTCTCTCTTCCATAAGTTTGGTTAACATCTTTTACAGTATGCTTAACTACTAGGCAATTACAGAAGAAACCGTGAAATTAGAACAAAACTGAATTCTGTTTATGACAGTTCTCAGTAATACAGCTATGTGGTTCCTGGACCTTAGTTTAATCATTTCATAGATGCTATATTCCTTCATTTCATAGTTTCCTTTGTTTGCGAAGTGATGCCTTCTACATCTATCACTCATCCATTGTCTCCTTACTTTTCTTGGACAATGAAATAAAAATAGTACAATTCTTGCAGTCACCTTTCTCTAAGTATAATGTAAAAAGCTAGATGGAAGGCTAGGGTTCAGATCTCTTTCTTGACTAAGCTTCTGGAAATGCACAAATAGCATTCATTTTCTGAATACGTGATCTAGTTACATAAATGCTGTGCTAGACTCCACGTGACACCCCAGGAACTCGCGTGTCATTCTGATACTCACACCCTTACCTCACACAATATAAGGTGTGTCACCAGCAATACAGGTAGCATTTACGAGACAGAGAAATGTGTTTCTTAGTGCTTTCAACTGTAGTGGGATCATAAGTATTTCAGATCTTTTTTTTTTTTCCTGGGACCACCAATAAAGGAGATATCCGTAGTTTTCCTGCTATGACAATAAGCTATATGCCACAGATAAGATTTGGACTTCGTGGCAATGCTATGGCCTTTATGACAGTTTTGTTTGAATTCTCTTACTAAACAGAAAGGCTTTAAAGTGCAGATCTATTGCTTTACGCACGTTTTAGACATCATTCGGGATCCTTACTGGGAAAATATACACCAAGATATAAATATTATCTTAGCTAAAGATTAACATCCTAACTCAGTTTCTGACTGAAGCTATCTCACAATATATTAAGTATACTTATTGCATTCTAAAATACTGCTCTGCCGTTATAAAATTCTCAATGATGCTTTTATTTTTGCTACCAAAGTTTCTTTCTTTAGCTGTATCAATTTTCAAATATAAAAGACAATGCACAAAAAAGCCGGCTTCTCCTTGTAGCCAAGCCTCTTTGAGACCATGAATAATGATGGGACCAGTTCTGAATAGAAACAATAAAACATCATTTAAACAAAGTAACAAAGCCACTCTGAGAAGTGCTTGCATGTTTTTGAGCATAATAGATTTGAACATAATAGTTTTTCCACTGAGATGGGGTAGGACTTCATTGCAGGGAAAGACAGTATCACAAATGTGGTTAAATAAAACAACACATTTCTAAAAATCAAAACAAGTAGGCCAAACTCCTGGCTGTTCTGCTAAATCTTTGAATGTACGCCCTCCTGATCGATTTGTGTGCAGTGCTGAGGGCAGCAGAATGGAGTGGAGTCCATCACAGGATGCCAGAAATGCAAAGGGCTTCCTCCACCTGGGGATGCAACATCTTGTAGTTGTATCATAATTATGGAGCATTCCATTTTCACAGTAGTTCAACTACAAAGTTCATCTTTCTCTAACACTGACAACTGCATTTAGTGAAAAGTATTTCAACAGAAATTACATGAAAACCTCATGCAATGGCTTAATACTTCCTTATTTCTATTGATGTCACATAAGACAGCAATTGTGTTTTTTTCACAGCTGCATCACATTGGCAGCTCCATGGTCTCTCTTCAATTCAGTAGAATATGTTCTCTGTCTTTGTTGGTTGTTTACAAGTGATGAGCCCCCAAGCTTATAGCTGCAGTTACAGCTTTTGGGTGGATGACCTTAAGTTTCCTACTATAGAAGTTCATCACAGTCTTCAGGTCATTCAGCTCATTCAGTCCACTAAACTGACTCACTACTCTAAACACAAAGTCAAAAAGTCACTGCTTTCTTTTGTCTTGAAACTCACGTATTTCCTCATTTAGAAGCCATAAGAATTCAAAACTTGCCCATGAACTTCAGGGTCACTTTCTCCAGGAAAGTAAGTATCTAGCTTTTAGAAAGTACTTACTTTGCCACAAAAGAAAACTGTGTAAGAAAAGTAATTACACAGTACAAAAATATATGCGAGCAAAACTAGATAATAGCTTGATTTTTCTTTCTTTTATACATGCAAACAAAAGGCAAAATCCTAGACCCGAGGCAGAACAATTTTTTTCCACATAAAACAATGAAATGTTTACAGTAGCCTGACATTCAAATATTAAATTCAAGTTAGCATAAGCAAATGCTTATAATGCCTTGTTGTATTCAACTCCATTTCAATGTTTTAAATTTCGTGTCGGGTGATTTTAAGGATGCTTAAGATGCGTTAAAATATTTTGCCAAAACAAGTGGTAAGTGTTGGTTTTATGCAGGGATTCCTTAAGCAGCTATAAAAGTGCTTAGTAAAAAGATATCTGATAGAACAAAAGGACACTGTATTGACAAAGCACTATCATCAGATTATATATAAGAAGGAGGAAAATACTTACAGATTTTTTATGTCTACTGCTCCGCGGAATGCCTTCCTCGGTATGGCTTGGATCTGATTTTCACTAAGATCACTAAGAAAAAAAAAAAAGATTAAATGAAACTTAAAATATATATATGCCATATATATTTCTTTCTGTGTATAACAATAAAGAACATGTAAGAAAATAATTTCAGCCATTACAGTTCAATCAACATTTCTGATGAAGCTTATTTTATTACTTTAACTGATTTGTAACTGAAGAAAAAGAAGCAGCAATAATACCCAGATTAGTTTATCTTTGTCGCACAAGGTAGCTCCCTTACAAAGCAACAGTAAATATGCCAAACAAGAGGTAGAAGCATTACACAATTTAACAATGAAGGCCAAACTGATTTCATTTTCAACTGAAACTTGATTTTAATTTTCAACCCATTCCAAACAGAGGACACGAAATATCCGATGTTCAGCTTTACGCATGGAAGACTGAAAACATGCAAAAAGAAGCAGCAGTAAGCTGTTGAGAAACAACTATCAAACTGTATAATGTCTGAGATAAATATATTTTTGAATTTTGTTTCAGAGTGGCAAGCACCATGTATTTTAAAAGGAGTCATTAAAAAACATCTAGCCGCAGATAGAGGAGCACCCTTGATGCTCCCCCCCAAAAACCCTGCATGACCATCTTTACCATGCTATCTGAAACTAGCATCTTTTCCAAAATGTAAATTTTATTAAAATTCTTATTCATGAATATTTTTTGCCAACAGTATAAATATCCAACACTTTTTCCAAAGTTTAGAAATATTTTTGGCTTTAGCAGTTCCATATTAGAAATAAAATCTACAAAAATTGAAGTAAATAAAAAGAAATAGAAGAGAAGGCAAAAAAAAAAAAAAAAAGAAAACTAAAAGAAAGTAGAATCCAGGGCTTTTCACTTATGCAATACCCAATTAACAATAGGCGTATAGGTGCAATAGGATGTGATAAATAGATTAAAGTAGTAAGTGCTATATACATTTTATATAGCATGGTTTTGGAGGCCTTCAGAGATAGTATCTATAGACAATATAGACAATATGGAGAACGCAGAAAACTAGATGAAGAGGCTTTGCTTGAGCATCTGAACAAAATTCAGAAACAAATCCGATGCATACAGGCTGCATCTACACTAGGATTTTTAGTCAGGTCACAGAAGAGTTTTGTTGTGGCTGGCTAGATTTGGTTTTGCTAAACCCAAACCAGGAGCTTCACTCCACAAGCCCACCAAGCACTCCACAGCACACTCCACAAGCACTCCAAACCCTAACAGTAATGTTTTTCAATGTCTTGTTTTCTAGAGACAACTTCTAGATGACCACTTCTGAGAGAGCTTTTAGGAGAAACATTGCAAAACAGTGCATAGAAATAAGACATCTAGGTGAGAAGAAATGAATAACAAGAATCATTCAGTTGATTATATACAAACAGTCACGCTGTTGACATATTCTTTCCCTAAAACGTAATCTAGAATGAGATCATATTTCTAGTTATTAGAAATCACTCCTGGAGATCTCTTTCAGATTTATGAACTTAAAAAATAGTTTGAGGACTTCATAAAACCCCACAATGCCTGACTCTAGCAAAATTTATATAAGATAATCCTTTTGAAAACAATTCTACACACACTGGCAGCAACTTTGTTTTATCCAAGTCATTGTCAGTTTATGGAAAATCACATTCTATTTACTAAATCTTTCATACTTTGTGCATCTAACTAGTGCAATACCTTGCAAAGTATATTTAAAACTAGACCAAATTTAGCTATTATTAACAGTGTGTGAAAAGAAAAAAAAAAAAAAAAAAGAGAATCTGTGAGCTGTGATTTAATTTTCAAGCCACCTAAGTAATCTTGTACTAGGATATGACTGCACTGCTCTGACAATAAATTCAATGACAATGAATGAAAGAGCAGCCTTCAGCATTTGTTATGGTAACATGATTTAACAACCTACTTCCTTCAGAAAATTCTATTACAAATATAAACAGCAAATGTCTATATTTACACTTATCTTTAATTGACTAATACATTTTACCAATATAGAATTTGTGTGCAAAGTGGTTAACAATAATGATTTGTATCATGATCAATGATTACTTTATAATACAGATATATGTATATATCTATGTAAACTGCCATACTCATAAATATATATTGCAGGAGGTAATGGGTAATGATGCATTACACTTTTTATGACAGTTAATAGATTATCATCATTCACCATTTTATATAATTAAAAAAGTGGAAGATGAACAAAATAGAGACGATATGTAAATTATTTTTAAAAACTAATAAAAAATATCAAATGGTCAGAATCTCTTTCTTTTTTCCTTGACTAACTACAAATCCTAGCACAAGTGCAAGGACTTACAAGTAACAGCTATTAAGCCAGGTTCCTCAATAAACCATAGACTGAGTTTGTACATGTGTATGCACATGTGAAAGAGAGCCAGCTGGGTCCACACAGCATCATTTTCATGGAGCACAGACTCATGCAGACTAAAGTACAGTGTTCCCTGCTAATTTTAGCACATTTGAAATGTAAACTATTTAATTGCAAAGATTCCCAACTTCCTGTACAATGCACTTTTTTAAAGCACCCCTCTACATGTGGATACCTAAGTAAGGTTGGCAAAAGTCTTTTTTCCAAGATAAATTTTTTTGCAATGCATCTGCTGGGTTGGAATTGTTTATGTAACAAAAGTTATTAAATCATTCTTTCATTGCAAAATTCTACCTCTCTTTTAAAGAAAATATGATTTTCAACACAAAATCTATGCCTACTTATAATAGGTAAGTTTTTAGTAATTATTTATTGATCGCTTCAAGTTTTCATCTGCTCAGTCTAAAAAGGTTTCCTTAGAAAAACCTTGAGGGAATTAAACAAACATTTAACTTTTTCTTCTTGCATAAATTACACCTACACTTCACACTGCAGACCTAGGGCCCAGTAACAAGTTGCTGTGTGGTCTTTTAACTCATTCCACTGCAATTCTTAGATTGCTCACAAAAAAGAAGGTCACAAGCAGCACAGGGTAGCTTTCTGGGGAAACAGGGCAAAAAACTATTTGGTAGATAAAGTCAGACAATTTTGCAGGTCATTCTGCTACACTGACTTGGCTTTGCAGGATGTATTTTGCAATAAAGGTGCAAATCTCCTTTGC
The DNA here is from genome assembly GCA_013399115.1 of Anseranas semipalmata. NCBI lineage: Eukaryota > Metazoa > Chordata > Aves > Anseriformes > Anseranatidae > Anseranas > Anseranas semipalmata. The sequence goes on along the minus strand of VXAA01002186.1, from coordinate 87,894 downwards.
AGGCTGTTGGGCATTATTTTCCTGCACTAACAACTGTGTGAGCTCCATCTCCCATTTCAAAAAGAGGCAGCATTTGAGTATGTCTGTACAACGAGTATCATTTATGATGGTGCTTGGTACCCCTAAAATGAAAGAGGCTCTATGAGTTTAAACAAAATTTAAGCCATTAAAGAACTGAGCATCCTACTTTTACAAGAACAAATCTGAATTTCTGAAAGGAGAGGCTTGAACCTGTCTTCACATTTGAAACCAGCAATCTGACCAGATACTGTCATTGGAAGAAATTATTCTCTGTAATTATAACAGCCCAAGACTTTACATAAAAGCAAACAAACAAACAAACAAACAAACAAACAGAAAAACAGTATCTGTGGAACAGCAGAATTGATTCAAAATGTTTTGTATAAAACTAGAGTTAAAAAGCCAAGGATATCCTACAGAGTTTTTGAAAAAAAAAAGCACAAGACATAATAACATGTTTTTACTAGATTCATCTTATGCAGACCCTAGTTGTCCTATGGGCCTCTTTCAACTAAATTGTTATCAGCTCTGTTAAGTCACTTCTAGAGAGATATATTCCAAATTATTAAGTCTGAAGTGGAGTACCTTAGCCATTGACCCTTTCAGAAAATTACTGAGTGCAACTCTTGAGGGCTTCAATCACATCATCCACTGGCTTGCACGTAGCCCTCCATCAACCAGCCTTCAACACGCTGCCCAGCTCATATATGAAGAAACAAGTTTTTTGGGGCCAGAACAGTTATATACAACTTCAGTATCTTTTAGTGTGATATGTCCTTAAAGGTTGCTCTCAGGCTAGTTTCACCAAGCCAGAAGGTGACACGATAATATACAAAGAGGTCTGAAATTTTGGCCAACAATATTGATTCTTTGAAAAACTTGTATACATTTTGTTTTTCCCTGCAGAAGGTCAGGTATATGTTTCTAAATCAGAGACTAAATATGCTGCATCTAAATAACATTACTAAAATAATTTACTTGAATAAATAATTTACTTAAAATAGTTACTTAAATAAAATCCAAGTACTCAAACTAAGTGATAAAGGCAAGACACATACTATAGTGTCTCTGAGAATAGCGATGAAGTAAGGCCTGGAATTATTATGCTTACATAAAATATAATTCCCTTTTAAACAAACCAGGTCAAGGCAATTTACATACAATTTATATGGGTAATCACACATGCCTCAGCTTTTAAACCCGTTTCCAAAGATTAAAGATTTAAATCTGATATTTTCAATGGCACAACAGTAGAACTTGACTAATTTGAAATTATGCCTCAAAGAATGTAGATTTCTCTTTTTCACAAACTGATGAAATACAAAAAAATTCAAAAATAAAAATTACAACAATAATAAACCTCTTACTTCCACCTCCCCAAAAATCAGCTTCATTTTATGTATTTGTTTTTTTTTTTTTCCCCACTGGAATACATTAGTAAACATGATGCATAATGCTTTGTGGAAATAGCAAAAAGACCTTGCCAAAACCTTGTTACTACTGAATCTTTCCTAAGAAACAGGATGAAAATGGTATATTTCTATTTATCATATTTACTAGTTAGTAGGTAGAAGTATACTAGGAAAAAAAAAATTAAACTAGAATCCTGCTAACATTTGAAATTCATAACAATTGCTATTGTATCTGAGGATAAAGCCCTCAGATAACCTGATATTAATGAGCCTGATAGAGTGCTTCAGCTCTTAAAAAATGCAGACAGCACTGCATTGCAGCTATTTTATTACTCACTATGTATGGTTCCCAGTTGAATATCCCATTTAACCTTAAAAGGAGTGCTAAATTTTTAATCATATAAATGGAAACACCACATATAATATCTATATCATGCACTGTTAAGGTATCGCAGTTTTCTTATGTGGCTAAAACCATTGTTCATTCTGAAACAATAAATCTTTTGAAGATGGCAAACCTGCTTGTAAATTTAATTACTTGTAATTTTATTTTCCTCTACGGTTTAACCTCCCTCAGTGTCTGACCAGGGATATCATAAATCTATACTGCCATTCTCTACTTTGTAAAATACTGAGTACTGGGAATGAGTAATGTGTCCTGATTTTTAAAGGAAAAGGCAGAAATACTGAGTCAAACAAAGTATTGAATACTTATCAGTTTATTTATGTCAGTTCGTAAAAACAGTTCAAAAGGTGGCTACTCCATGATCAGGGTCCTGAATAATTATTTAACTACTTCTGAAACAAATAAAGTAAACCTTGCTTAGTACTCCCTAGTACTTTACTGGAAAACAATATTTTCAACAATAGGTAACTATATTCTGCATGAAACCCCATGCAGGGCAGCAAACCATCACAGGATAACTACATTCCTCAACTGCAAAGTTCCAGCATGACTAGGACTTTAAACTAAGGCCTTTTCTGAATGCTACAGAGGCATGCTTTGGCAACCTCCAGTTTTAGTGTATTAGGATAAGGTATATAAGCTTAAAAATTATTTTCAGAACTTCCCAGTGGAAATCAAACCAATGTGAAAATTCTTCAGCAATAGAGATGCTGCTGTAGTATTACATTATGGTCTAAATGCAGGGAGAGCATCATGCAGAGACGGTTCCTCTACAAGTAACGGCTCAGGTGAAGTGAGCCTATTAAAGAGTGTTTGGAATTCAAATTTCCATCCTGGTAGAAATGTACCACATTGTAGCAAGATCTTACTAAACAAACATGAATGTTTTAATTTATAACTCAACACTTTTCTTTTTATCTTGCATTCAGCAAATCTATTACTATATTGAAACAAGTAAATACCTTTTCTATCAGCCAAATGAGGCTTATCCCGTTAATTGTTACAATACTGACATATGTTAGGCTTTATAGAGTTACCATATTACAAATTGCAGTAATGCATCACTTATTTATGAAGATAATCTTATACCCAAATGGGTTTTCATGTCCTTTTATCACAGCCTGGCTTTTTGGCAGGTCTACAAATCAATTAAGACAAACAAAATAAAGAAATGTTTAAAAATTATATGCTTAACAATTCAGTCTAATATCTTGCTGTTAAAAAACACCAAAAACCTGCTGTAACATTATTCTTTGACTATGAAATAAATAACTTAGTCTCCTATTTGCTTAAATAACTTTTGTTTCTACTCTTCAGTAAAGCATCCAATGGAGCTATTCCTTGATAATGACGATACAAAAGGAGTCTAATACTATCAGCAGTGGCCAATATGTCTCTAGGTGCATATTTATCACCTTGTTAGGACTAAAAACCTGAATTATAAATTCTAGATTTAGTTCTGTAAATCATTACCTTTGGTCATATCATTTCCACCTGCTTCCCATATGAGAAATGAAATTTCACATCTGAGAAAGGTACTATTAACCTTCTTTTACAGGCAGAGAAACCAAGGTAGTATGTTATCAGTAGCAGTATGCATCAGTGCTACGCTGAGGAGCACAAAGCAGACAAGAATTTAGATGACAGAATTGCAGGTTCTCTCTGCATTGTGCACTAATTTGCATTTGCTCTATAGACTCCCTAGAGACTCAGATGCTGTAAACAGTAGACACCATCTATTCCCAAGCTAAAGGAGGGGAATCACTCCCTATGCCACAGTGTGCTACCTTGCTCAAGTGAATATTTTATATTGCACCACATAGGGCAATCACCACTGTAAGATGGGCAGAATGATTTGAGTCACTGCAATTCTTATGGTAAGGAATAAGTATTCCTCTTTTCTAAGAATATTCAGATTAGATTTCCCTGCTCACTTTCATCTCTCAGTTTTTAATGACATCACTTTTAATGGTATCACTGAAGTTCCTTTCATTCTTAATGCTTCAGGGCTTTTTAAACATCTGTTATCCATTTATAAATCTATAATTGAATGAAAATGTGCTTCTTATTAAAGCTATTTGTATACTATCATTTGTATTATTTAAGCAGCAGATATTTTTATCTGTTTTATCTACTTATTTATTAAAGCATAGATACAAGGCATTTATGCATACAGCATTGAACATATACAACAAAAGAGAAAAACTAATGAACTACTATAGAAGAACTGATAGCCTGCTAATCTCCAGTTTATATGTACCTTTGACCTTAATTTTTAGCATAAGTCATCAAAAATGGAAATGATGACAATTAAAAAACAGGCTGATTCCACACACCTATCCACTACAATATGATATTGACTTGTTTATAATTTTGAGTATTACTTAAATTGGTAATTTCTCCAGAATGAAAATAGCACAGTGTGCAAGTACCAGGCCTCCCTTCTTTTTAATAGGATCACATTTTGGATTTAGAAAAAAAAATGAAAACCTCCTATTGCAGTCTTGGCATGGAAGTTAATCTATGGGCCACAGAATCAATTCTACTCTACAATGTCTCCAAAAGTGCACTTAAATCAATTTGTATACTCTGGTACCATTTGAAAATAATTGCTCAAGGAGATTCACCATTTATTCTTTATTGTGCTAGTGTCCTAGTGTGACAAATGCTCATTGTAAAATAAAATAGGAGTATTAGGACCACACATGTATTTCACTGGAGTCTTAGAAATTATTTTTGAAAAGGCAAGTAGTCTTTATTAGTCTGCTCCACTAAATTAATATAAATTCTCTTTGTTTAGGACTTAAAAAAATTAGAAATAACTACATGTTGTAGCTCTTAAAGAGGAACAGACCACCCACAATTTCAAAGAGAGAAAATTGTAATGGTACTTCAAATTTGGCTTCGATGTAACCCTTTTGAGGGTTAAGGTCCTTGAAAGAAAAACCTGAAGCCCTTTAAGAACACCCCCATCAAAAAAAGAAAAAGAAAGAAAAAGAAAGAAGAAAAACTAGCTGATTCTTCATCCCCCATAGAGTCTCAAACTGGTCAAGCTGAAGGAAGGTACTGAGGCACATCTACTGAGTGCCACTTGTCCTGCATTTCTAATGGCAGTCCCTTCCCCTACTGATGCCTGAGACAGCAGCACAGCTGTCAAGTGTGAGGGTACTGCTGATCTACAACCCTACTTGGGAGTTTGCATAGTGGGAGATGACTTTTAGCCACATGGAAGTATATCTTGCATTTAACATTTCAAAAATTATAGTTTAGCCCAGCCAATAACTTCTAAAGCATATATGATTTTTGTTCATGCATTTTTTTCCTCCTTTTATTTACCCAGGTTGGAATTCAAGGCAACATAGAAACTTATGTTAGCTCTTATGTGCTATTATTTCATACAAGGCCAAAAAAGATCATTTCTTTGTAAGGAAAGAGTGAAGGTTCTGCTATTGTAATTCCACCAGTCTCTGGTAGGCAGTTCAGTGATTAATTTTTAATCTATTATTACACTTGATAGACTTGAAAAGACTTTACAAGTTAAGGATTTGAAACAGATAAAGCACGATACTGCCAGGCAGCATTCACTTCTGGGAAGTGACCTGCTCAGCGCAGGTGTGGCTGCAACATCCATTTGGCTTGGTTTAGGGATCCGCTCCCATTAAGAATAGATGAGATGGCACACTTGCCTTTCCAAAAGACTTCTCCAACAATGTCTGAAAAATGCAACACTACTGTTCTCTGTAACAAAACTTCTTTTTAGCAGGAGTTTGCAGCAGTCAATGTGTCTTTAATATTTAATATTGTTTCACCTGCTTTGGAATTGAAACCGTAAGCACTTTTAGGAACTGATTGAAAGATTGTCTCGTCTAGTTTTACTATACAGTCTATAACCCTTAGTATTCTCTTCTGAAATATCACTCAGTGAACCAGGGCAATTCTTCTCTTTGTTCAAAACCGAGCAGAGCAGATTCCTGATCCAGCACCATTACTCATTGCTGCTATTGCAAAACAAGTAAGTAATAATTACATCCCTGAACACAGGCATTTTTCATCAAGTATAGGCTAAAACTGTTAAGTCTAACAATAAACTGAGTACTCCAAGTGTTTCCTAACAGTAAACCTAACCTTGAACAGTGTCAAGGGGCAGCCAAAATTTGGAGAGTAAGCTAGAAATGATCTTGCAGGTTATTAATGTTGAATGGCAGCGTGCTCACTGTTCCTTCACCTGAGTCGAATGATGCAATTTTGGGATTGCCTCTTGAGACAGGCTGATTGCTTAACAAGACAGATTTATTGCACAGTCTTAGCTTTATACAATAAGTGTGCATTCACATAGCGTTTACTTCAGGCTTTGATGCTGTTGCCTGTCACTGCCAACAACTACACTAAAAACAGCAAGACAAAACAAAAAACAAATTATGAAAGGATTAACATGTATGATTAAAAAAAATGACAACAGCTAAGCTACAATCATAATTACTGCTTCTCAAGATGACCAATATTATGTCATTGTTTTCCTGTGCTTCACCCATCTGCTTATACCCATCTGTCATTTCTGAAACTAAAATTTTTCCACAGAAACTCTTCATTTATTTTTTACTCTGCATTTGTACAGTGACTAGCAGAGTTGGGTTTCTGGCCCAATAACTTGTACTATACACTGTTACCTGAACAAAACAGTAATGGAAAGTATGACAGAAACATGTATGTCCATAAAATCCTCCAATTCGTTGATAATAAAACACAAAACAATAAGAACAAGCTCCATTGTTTAGATTGAGTAAATGGATAGGTATTTGGACTGGATTTTTTGTTTATTATATTTCTTTTGTTGATTACATGCTGGTTAACTCAAATCAATTAGAAGTTCCTAGAAGAAAAGGAAAAAGTAATCGTTGGGAAACTTAAGGGCAATTACTGATATGAATATTCAAATAAAACTAAAGTTTTATTCTAAAACTAAAGTTTTAGTTTCACTAAAACTTCCCATTGACCAAGATTAAAAGACTTTATAACTCCAGCTGAGCAACTCAGAAGTCACAAGTCTCCCTACATTCTAGTTTCTTTTCAAGGGCTCCAGGCTTTCTGTCCTCTTGATTCCATCTTCTCTGTTGGTAGCTTTTTCAAGTCACCTCCCCTGAAATCTGCAATATTTTTCCTCTCAATGCCATGCAGAGAATCAGAATTTTGAGAGATGGTTTCCTATTGTAAAAGGATCTGAGAATATGGCAGAGACAAAACAAACCATCTAAATAATAAGAACTGTGTACCCTAGCTGAACACAGGGACCATTTAGAATTATAAGTCTTTGTAAAAATGGTACAAACACACATAAGCAATGAAACAAACTGGCAAATCCAGAATGAACGGATAACAACCAATTTCTTAATAAATAACAATCTAAAAAGCACAATTCTGGACAAGAACCTGGATCAGCGTGCTCCCAAGTGTAAGAAAGTTCAAAATCCCATTGCACATTATATCCCTGTCTGCACACTATTGCCACAATACTGGTACGTACATTACCTTTAAATATTCTAAGAAAACTCATTTCTGAAACAATTATGCAAAATTTAATTTAATGCTATTTATAGAAAAGCTTACATTACATTTCTCTTTCTGCCACATTTATCTGTTTTTCCTCCTCAAAGTTACAAAGAAGTTCAGCTGCTTGTAGTAGTAGTAATTTTCATTATGACATTCATTTTTGAAGTCCATAGAGCTCAGAATTTTTTTGTTCCAGGACTGCACTTTTCCATCGACACCATCAAAAAGTGACTGCTCTTAATTGTACCTTAAAAGCTAATCTCCCCTCCTTCCTTCAGATTTTTTCCTCCATCAGTGGATTTTCCAGTCTTTTTTCTGAATCACTTCCATGCCAAATTGTTTCCCTCTGACCATTTTTCCAAATTCCTCTAAGTTGCTGATGGAGCTCCTGCTCAAGTAAATATCCAGAAAATCTTCCTGAGAAGCCTTAATAATTAGGAGAAAAGGTGAAAGGGTTGATTTGTGTGTGTGGTGTGTGGGGATCTTTTTGTTGTAGTTTTTTTTTTCAGTTTCTTGGAGGAGGTTTTGCTTTGCCTTTTTTGGTCACAAAAGCAGTTGGATGGGATGGGTATCACTTAAGTAACTGCAATCAAATGAGAGCACAGCATACCCAGGATGATGATGGGTGATATTGATGCCACCATTCACAGGCCGTTATACACTCTGGTGGTGTGTAAACCTCAGGACAGAGAGGTCTAGGTAACCATACAGAGACCGAGGAGAGTGATAGCAATGGGAATAAACATCTCAATCGCATGTGGCCTAATTCTGAAATATATCAGGAAACAGTTAAAGACTTATTTTGATTGCATTTTAATTTTTTTTTAGAAATTGAGGTTTAAGAAATAAACCTAAATTTGAAAACACAGGATGTTGTACTAATGTCAGTAATAGCTGTTAAAGGGAACAACAACATCTTTGTATTACACAACTAGGCTTTCTGCTAAAGCAGTCTGTGTAAATCCATCCGTCCTTCTAAAGAATTCAGCAAGAGTTTTGCCAGCCCCCAAATTCTAGGATATGTATCTTGCAACTGCAAGCGCAGGTATCTGCATTCACTCTTCTAGCTGAGTAAGAACAGATCTCCTCTGAGAACAGGACCAGCTCAGAACTTTGAGGTGATTGAATTTAAATGATATTTACACAGATAGATGAGAAGGTGTGAGGATTTGTTTCTACACAGGCCCTACTGCACTTGCTCTCTACTGCCATATGGCCAATTCAGTCTCATGCTTATTCTTCTGTTGCAGCTCATGTTACAGTATACTGTTTTACAGACCTGCAGCTTCCAACATCTGTAGCAGCGGTCCCAGAAATTGATTTAGAGGCTGAAATACAAGCATATCCAATCCTGCATCTACACAAGGCTACATATCTCTGTTGGAAGACTGACACATGGTCTCCATATGCACTAGTGATAACACAAGCCTGCCAGGCACAGATGTACTTATAGCTCCGGAGAAATGCAAACTAATGATAGATAGGAATAACCCAAACATACTAACATTTGTATCTGTAAACCTTACCTAGTACTACAGACAATATGTCTACATTTCACTGCCACATTTCTTCAAGGATATCACGATGTTCCTAAGGTATGAAATGCATGTGATGAAACTTAATGGCGTCTAAGATGTAGAGACAGCTTCCTGAAGCACAACTTAATAGTTGGAAGTTTTAAAAATTAATTGCTCTTCTGGCAAACCCAAAGAAAATTAAATTAAATTAGATACTGGAACTTTTTCATTAGGCGGCTCTGGCAAAATAAAGGTAATAGACGGAAAGCTTTCTGCAATTAAAAGTGACAGGTACATTGCTTTCTCTAAGCTTTTAAATCACATCTGTCAAAAGGCCTACTAAAATGCATTTTTTTTAAAACCCTTTCAAATCTACTCAACTTTTATGAATCAAAATACTGTAGAATTATTGAAGATACATCATTTAAGAAAGTTACAGTTTTATGGCAGTAAAGAGATAAAATTTCTATAGAGTTATACATCTAACATATTTAGGAAAGTGTGTTAAACCACAGAGTAACCTTGTATCCCATTCCATTCATTTATCAGTGTGATTTCCTGCTTTAATTCTTAAAAAATGCACAAGAAACACACAGCTTGATTTCCCTGATTTAAAACAAAGACGTAAATACAGGTCAGTCACAATGTAGTTTCTGAATTACCTATTCTCCATTTTAAGGTGATTTGGGAAAGAGATGGCCATGGTAAATAGTTTCTATATACACCTATTATAGACCAGTATTTATATCTACTTGAAGAAACTTTTCAAGATAGAAAAGTGTCTGTCTTGAAAACAGGCAGAAAAGTTTAATGAGTTCAGCATCTGCTGTGCTGCTTATAGAGTAAAATCAAAAATGGTTTCAGTGAACACAAATACCAACAGTGTGAGCAAAACTAAACTTATTTCACATTCTCTCCCCCCACGCCTGACCCAATCCTCTACCCCTCCTTCCCTGACTTGCAAAAAAAAAAAAAAAAAAAAAAAAAAATAAAATTTTTTAAAAAAGGGCTACACAAAAANGTGCTACCTAAAACCAAACAAAATCTAACAATCTTTTCTGTGTTTTTTTTTCTACTAATCAATAATCCTAGTTTTGATAGGTTAGGATTGATGCACATTTATGGGAATTCTTGTCATTCTTACCAATTCTGAAAACAAACAAAAGCATTACTCTTCAAAGCTCTTAGTTATCAACTAAATGGACTTAGGTATCAACTAAATTGCCTGTAGAACAGGAGGCTCCGGGGAGACCTTATAGCAGCCTTCCAGTACCTAAAGGGGGCCTACAAGAAAGCAGGAGAGGGACTCCCTTTGTCAGGGAGCGTAGTGATAGGACAAGGGAGAATGGCTTTAAACTAAAAGAGGGGTGATTTAGATTAGATATTAGGAAGAAATTCTTTACTATGGGGGTGGTGAGGCACTGGAATAGGTTGCCCAGAGAAGCTGTGGATGCCCCTTCCCTGGAACTGTTCAAGGTCAGGCTGGATGGGGCTTTGGGCAACCTGGTCTGGTGGGAGGTGTCCCTGCCCATAGTGGGGTGTTGGAATAAGATGATCTTTAAGGTTCCTTCCAACTCAAACCATCCTATGATTCCATGAAAGTCTAATACGCTCTTGTAAGATGTGACAACACGAAGAGTATATGTTATGGTACAACACCTTCAGAGATGTAGGTTGGAAAATTACATTAACTCAGTTAAATGTAGCTCTCAAACTGAGAACATACAATAAGGTCATCTTAATTCTGGAAAGCACTGAAGCAGCTACAATTTAATTTACGTGCTTAAATCCCATTGAATTCATTGTAACTACTCACATGCTTAGTATTAAACGTGATCAAATGTTTTTCTGAATCACAAACTACTACTTACTGAAAAACAGTAGTGAACACATTTTAAATCATAGGTTTTCTTAACTGAAGGATTTATGAACAAAGACAAAACTTTCCTCAGATACAGAGAAAGAACAAGAAAATAGTTTTCTTTTCCATACCCATTTTCTTACTCTGTAAGGAACTATTATATATCACGTCGTGCTACCACAAATAATATTCAAGGAAACTAGACCATGTCTAAGTCTTTATCAAAATTATCTTTTATATTGAATAAAACTCAGCTAAAGTTTTCTGGTGCTGCTTTTTGGATTTTGTTTGAGGGGTGATTTTTGTTTGAGGGGTGACTCCTCATGACAGCGTTTAAAGGATTCTTCTCAGTATCAGATACAGAAGTCTCCTCCAGGTCCTGGCCAGGCAGAGGAAAGTTTCAGCATTAGAAAGTCAGCATTTTGGGAGAACTGCCCATTCAAGATAATATACCTGAAAATATTGTGTCAGTTCTGCATCCCTGCAAAATAATACAGGAACTGTCATACCAAGGACAGCATAGTAGATTGCAGGTCTTCTGGGGAGAATGAAAAATAATTAAAAAGCACTCTGGAAGAGTTAAAGGAAATGCAACTAAGGATTCATCCCTGACTTACAGGAGTCGGACTGCAGTGGTACTGAGCACTGTCCCCAAATTCCACTGAAATCAGAGGAAACCTTTTCATTAAATTTGGTGGGATATGAATAGGACATTTATTTCTAAAGAAGATGCCATTTTTCTTTTTATTTATATTAAAAAAAAAAAAAAACAACCTACGAACTAAAAATACAATTAAAAAAATGAAGAAATGAAGGAGTCATGAGGATATGTCTACAAGTGTTTGCTCCAGACTGAGATAAAAGTATTCAAATATTTTCCCTTAGTATCAATTTTAACTAGACTGTGGGTGAGAACAAGAGGTCTGCAATCTGTGAAAACGAAAAGATCAAATTCAGCATTCAGTAGGGATACAGAATATCTAATTAAGTCCTGGATCTGCAGAATACATTTTTTTTGCAGTTTTTTCTTCCGTATCTCCTTTCGCCCTCTGTTAACCATCTTCCCATCCACATGTATAAATATTGAAAATAAGCCAAATTTTCCTCTCTGATATCATGCATTACATAAGCATCTGAATAGAAAATATGTCCAAAAGTGTTGATGAGCTCTACTAATTGAACAGTCTAACCAAACAAACATAAATAATCATATAGAAATATTACATAGACACTTGAAAAAGAGATATTGGATTATCCTATCCCTAAATAAAAATTAAAATCCTGGTATCCCAAGGAACATGACTTACCAGATTCAAAACCAGTGTTCAAAACAGCATGGCCATACAAAATAAACCCTAAGTTTGTGTGTCAGTCATACAGATTTTTTTCACGAGTTAAGTCTATGCTTAAAATTAAATGCTCTGATCAACAGTCATTTACATTTAAGTATTCTCCTAAATTTCTGTTTTAACTGTCCTTTTCCCTTAACCTAGCTGAAATTTCATTCTATATACATACTATTTATAATACTGATTAATATCTCTTTCTGTATAGCAGAAGAAGAGTTTTACACAGACATGCATACTTAGACCCATTTGTGCCTGTGTTTTTTTTCTGTTGTTGTTTGGCTGTTTTGTTGTTGTTGTTTATTTTTTTGTTGTTGTTGTTTTGTTTTGTTTTTGTTTTTTAAGTTAGGGACACGTTTCACTTCTACTGTGAAATTACCCTCCACATATGTAAACATCTGTGTGGTATGATTCCTGACCTGAAACACCAGAAAATACCTTGCAGGGTATGTTTTCCATAGCATTTTCAGTATCCATGATTCATCCACGAACCCTTCTCCATCCATGCAGTAACAAGCAACACGAAAAGGAGATGACATCCTTGTTTGCAGTTGTACAGGGAATTGCAGAAAAAGTATTTAAATAGTGAAGGGGGAACTGCCAGATTTTTTAACAAATAAAAATAGGATAAAACTCTGGGGTAAATGTACTTAATGGCAAAAATCACAACAGCTAGGATTATAATACAAGGATTTACATTACAAACGGGTATGTACATTTATGAGCAGATAAATATAACAGTAATAAATCTCTATGAGGAAATAAAAGTGAGCCTAATTTTAAGATTAAGAATCTAATCTTCACCAGAAATAAGATATAGTTACTTAAAATGAATTGCAGATTGATGCACTACAGGTAACATAACCCTGTCTTGTACATAATGCATACTCCTGCACTACTATAAAGTATTTAAAACTGACAAGCTTGCACAAAAAGCAACAGATTGAAAGGTGAATTTCATTAAAAGAAAACAGGAAATCTCAGCAACCATCTCTGACTTCAAGTTGAATTTTGGCCCTACAACTCGCTGGTATTTTTCACTTTGCTTTCCTAACTAGTTCCCCTATGGATTAACCTCTTCTCACCTCTAGCTGCCCACACACTGCAAGTTGACTTCCCCAGAGCTGCCGGACGGTTCATTAGAGCAGCTCCTGCTGTTTCTTCCACCGAAGAGGAGGCACCTCTAAGTCACCACACAAGCAAGCCCATGCCGACATGTCTCCTAACAACTTCTGGCAGCTTTGATCAGGCTGGTGGTTCATACAAGTTTCACAGGCAAAAATAAAAAATAAAAATAAAAAATAGGGGCAGGAACTTTGAAGTATTTCCTGCTGCTCTTTTGGAAAGCAAGTATCATCACTTAGTAATTCACACACTATACTGGTATCAATGAGGGGGGACAGTGCAAGACTGGATTGTGGTGTTTTTTGTTTTTTTTTTTTTCCCCCGTGTGGCATTTCTTAAAACACCAGAAGATGCATTTAGGTGGATCATTTCAACCCATTGCTAGATTTATGATTAAAATAACTCTGCTAGATAGATATTCAAACATAATATGAAGCACAAAATAAGTTTCCTGATTCAACATTTACTTCAGTTGCCTGTCCCCCAGCACGCGATTTACAACTGGATGTACAGGAAGCCTTGCTTGTATGCTGGGCCCTCATCTTTGTAAAGTGCTTGAGGCTGTTTGTTTCAATTTTTCAGCGTTGCTCTACACAGCGTGGTAGCAAAAAATGTGAAACCGCATTTAAGTATTTGAAACAGAATTCTTAGTATCCAGAAACACATCCAACCACTCAGCTAAGTCTCCTTCCTCAACACCTCTGGTGGCCAAGTCAAAGAAGTCAACAGCCTGCAGCAGTGAATGAATGCTCCAGGAGCCTTTCATAATAGTACAGCTGACTGAGGCCCTGTTTGAGAGGCCTTACCTCATTTCCCACACATTTTCTGACCCATTTTGTCTGCCTTTTCTCAGAGGGGTTTTGCCTGTTACATTGTGGGCTAAGCAGTAAACTAATTATCTTGTTCAAATCCCTTTGCAACGCCTCTAATCCCATTAGTTATAAGAATGTGTGAATACTGATTGCACAACTTAGAAAAGAGGGAAAGAGAAAAAGAGACAGAGGCAAAGGGAAAAAGCCAAAAGGCACAATCCAGGAGGATCTGCTGGCCACTTCATCCTCTTGAGACTTGACAGGACATTCAAGATTCCTGTCCTTCAAAAGACAGGACACTAAACGGGACAATTTGTAAGTTTTGCATTTCCATCTCCTGTTTGTCTGCCGTATCTGCCCCAAAGCCGCTGTTTTATCCGAGGAAGCTCTAAGCCCTTTGCTCACAGCAGAACTTGCTGACCCTTGACTCCAGTTAACAGTTACATTTTCTCTCTCTCCCCTTTCATAATGAACATTTTAATGAAGGGGATGACAATATTACAATGTGTCAAAGAAGCCATATGAAGTACAGGAAATGAACACATGTTAGTGTAGGCATCTATAGGCCCTATGAGTCCTATTTCTTTTCTTCAAAGAAGCCTCACAAGTCTTATTAAAGAGCCCTCTCACCCTCTCCCTCAGCTGAAGACACCAGAGCAGTTGCCTCCTGCTGTCCAGGACTGAGTGAACTTTAATCACTTTTCCTATTTTATTCACACTGAGGAAGGAGCCAGGCTTCAGTGAAAAGCCTGCAGTCACAGTCGATGTTAAAGAGCATGAAATTTATCTGACTTCCATAAAAGATGAGTTCTGCCCTTCCATTCCTGCTTTTGCTAAGCTGGCTGCTCCGGGGACAGCCTTTCTCTCCTCCAAAAACAAATATTTGCTTTTAGCGTGGATGGATGCTGCTGCCTAGGAGTGCCTTTTCCCTTGCTTTTTAAACTGTAAACTTAGCTGTTTCCACCTACAAAGAACACTTGTGGTCTTGGGAAAGAAATTTAACTTTCTCATTTAGACATGCTGTTTTGCAAATGAAGGTTTTAAAAATGCAAACAGTTCCTGTTTTACATGAATAATAAGCTCTGGCTAATTGGTTACCATAGAAGCAAATTCACCAGAATTCTCAGATAGCAACAGAGATTTACCTTTTTCTTCTTTCCCCTCCCTCACTGCAGAAATGTCCGTATGAGTGAAAACCTAACTAGTAGAGTAAAATATAAAGTTTTCTTTCTTTCACAGTGCATTTAGACAACTGAGAGATAGTCTATTTGATGAAGATTGAAATGAGTTGTATTATTACACAGCATTATACTATTCAGTTTAAAAACCTTAACATTTGGAATTAGCTGTACAACCTTTGGAAATCCTATTTCCATTATTTGTATAACGCTCACTTCCATTATGCTGGAAGATCAACAACACATTTCCATAGAAGTTGCAAGTTCTAAAGATCAGCGCATTATGAATGAGCATTTTCTGAACAACAGATAGTGTGCGACTTTAGAAATGCTACCAATTCTCTGTCATTTCATTGCTTACGTATTTCAAATACAACAGAGAAATGGGATACAAGGAACAACTCCGGAAGCAAATAATCTCCAAAACTTTTTACATATATAAAAAACTGAAAAGCAGTAACAAAATTCTATGAATGGGCTTGATAATAAAAAGACTGTGTTAAAATGGAATGAAAAGTGGTACTTATTCACTGACCATCCGCTCTGCATGCCATAACCCAGTCTAATCCCCAATTGATACTGACAACTGCAATGACAAGGGCTAAATTGGAGCCATAAGTGGGAGTAATGATAGACTGCCACTTCAGTATGTCAGCAATTTCCAGATTAAAATTAATACCACACAAACACTCTTCTGTAAAGCAGAGACTTCTCAAAGCAAGAGAAGCACTTGTTCAATAGCCATGCCTCCCAAAAATGTGCCACAGAGCCCAAGAGCAGTGCCCCGTGCCCAGCAGAGGTTGTCTGTCCGTCAGCAGGAATGAGATAAACAGAAAAATTGTTTCTGCTGTACTTTTAGTTGTGACCACCTAGGGGCACTCAGCGTCCTAGAAATGCATAGCAAAGCTCAAGTTTTGATCAAGCACCATTCTGAAGCAGAGCACAAAACATATTCCCGTCAAGCATCCTGCATTATATTCTACTTGAACAACAATGATGAGTATTGTTTAGTGATACTTGATTACTGGCAGATAACCAACCAGACAGCCTTGTTCCCTATAAATGCTTCTGAACAGCTTTTTTCTGATAAAGGCTTTAATATACCATGAAGGTTTTCAACCAATAGGCAAAAATACACAGACCATATCGTTTGAGAAAGTGATTTCACATTTTAAGCCTGGACTTCTTCCAAACAGCTAAGCAACTACAAACTGCATGGAAAGCTGTCTCAAGTGAATTCTCTTAATTATAATTCACTACAGCTTTGAAAAGAACATGGCAAAAATGGAAATGAATATAAAACTGAGAAAGCAGCACAAGGTCAAGAGAATGGCAAGTTCTTCTTCTTCACATACATTCTTCTCTTTCTACTTCATATTTTAGATACACAAAATGTAGACAAACAGAACTCTACTTCTATGTTTCAGGATTCTCTGAATTCTTTAAAAAAAAAAAGGACAGTGTATTTAGTCTTCCATTTTTTCCTCAAAAAAAAAAAAAAAACTAAATATGTTCATTGAAGCAATTAGCAAAATAAAATTTTAGATTGAAGCAAATGGTTCATGAACACTCAACTGCAGCAGCCTACTAGCCAATCATATCTGATATTTTATGGTCAAGTTTTATAGTATGAATATTCTGACTTTGTGCCACATTTTTTTTCTTTTTTTGTTCAAACAGGGTTCACTTAACAAGCAGAATGCAGACCTGCTGCTTTCCCTTGTGGCTAACTTCACTTGTTCAAAGTCTTGAGAATCTTGGAACACAGCAATAGCTCTTAAAGGAACTTTGGCCTGCAGCTGTTATTAACTAGCTTTGGCCGTATGGACCTCCGTTGACAAGCACCTCATGTAGAGAGGTTAAAAAATTGCTACCATATGCTTTCAGCTTTTTTAACCTACAATGTAAAAGCTCAAAAAGGAAAAAAAAAAAGGGGGGGGGGGCAAAAAACCCTTTCACTACTTTAAAAGTACAAAACAATTTACATATAAACCACCACTTCTTTCTATCCTAACGGTTATGAAACATATTTCATTTTTACAGTGGTACTGTAGCATTACAGTCAGGAGCTGATTTCAGTGAAAGGAACAACTGGTTATAGGTATAAAGATCTCAACAGGCTTTATTACTGGACACAAATTAAAAACAACCATGCTGTTAAAACCAGCATTAAATAACAATAAAAAATCTATGCCATGAGAACGTTTCTATTGCACAGAAAAGCATTCTCTCCTTAATGAAAGCTAAGGCTAGAGCTGCTTATTACACCTTTACTTTGACCTTATGTGCATATAAATTATGTTTGCAGTACGTGACCCAGTTCAGATCTGAAGGAGGATCTGTATGCCCAACAAATTGTCCCTTTCTTCTAGATGAATCAGCTGGTTTACTGACAGGTATTACCTCTCTGGACAAGCACAGCCTCATCATGTGAGTAATACCTTCCAGAGAACCTTTCTTAGTCACTCACCAAAGTACTTGTACCAGTCCTTGTACCATATGTAGCCTGAAACGGATATTCAATATTTTTAACCTTGTTGAATGAAGAAAACCAGTTATTTGCTGAACCTTTCATGTCTCTGTTCTATAGATTCCCATGTGATTTTCTAAAAATACTGTAACGGTGCTCAGTGAAGCTCTCAGTGACTTGCAGTTCAGCGTGTATCAGAACAGACACAGATTTCTGATTTTTACAGCTACTGTAGCTATTTCTTTAGTTACTGGAGGAATACCACTGAAGATCAACAGAAGTTTAGATTTAAGTTAAAGTTATCAGTGTGTTAAAATGCTTATCCAGATCAGAAGATTAAAAATATATATATATATATATATTACCAAGTAGTCAATCACCTTATGAAAGACAGTTCCATTCAGGGACTGAAAGACAGTCCCATCTGAGTTGTGGCCAAATATTCTAAGCAGTAATCAAAAATAAACCAGAAACACGTTTACAAATCCAAGGTACTATTCTAGTGAATGACAAGAAAAAAAACAGGAGACAATTTCTCTTCTACCATAACGAGATTTACATCCACTTATTTAAATCCAGGCCACTTTTCGCAAAGTTCAGGGATATACTGCATGTCAGATATATTAGTTCCCAGATAACAGAAATTGCATTAGTAATACTATTAAAGACTAATACTGCTATAGACAAATGAGCAGAAATGCAGCATTTCTGTCCAACCCAAGCAAAATGTAGATCTAAAAGGAATGCAGCCGCTAAAGGATAATTTGTTATCTATCTCAAGTAACTGTAGAACGCCATTTTCAAGTTGACTAAATACTATACATATTTAATACCTTTAAAATAAATAATAATAAACATTCATCCTGTAAAGTACATAAATACAGCATAATAATTTCATTTTAAGATAGAGACAAAAGAAATCAGTACCAAGAGATGAGCAATGGTGTTCATCTCATCTAGTCACTTTTGCCTCCATCTCCAAATTTGAGAATACAAGAAGTTCTGAAAGTGAGCTTGGACTCAATATTTCAAATTTAGGAAGGTCAAGCTAGAAATGCACATAGACTGATCCTGCCAAACTGCTTAACCAAGGTCATGAAAACAGCCCATAGTGGTCATGTACTGAACCAAAGTCTCCGAAATATGAGGATAGTTCCTAAATATTTGTACATCACGATATGGCATTCTCTAATGATGCTGGTTAACCCAGTATTTTTCTGGTTAGCAAAAACAAACTATAACACTGCCGTCTTCCAACAAATCAATGCATGTCATCTGAACTCCACAAACTGCTTCAAAATATGACAGGAGGGCAGTCTCTATTAAAAACAAACAAAAAAAAAACCACAACTGCTCTAGACCTTGTCAACTACCCCACAGTCTTACTCCCCCCTACTTCTGCTAATCCATTAAGAACTTTTAATTAATTTTAATTAAGAACTTTTAAACAACAACCAGATCTCTATATTATCTTCATGATAAATACAATCAGCACTACCTACCAGTTTCCCAAGAGGAGGCAAGGATTAGCATCCTGCAGCATTGGATACTCTTTCCTACTCAGAGCTGCACTTCAGTCACCAGGTAGTACAGCCAAATTTGTCATTTTTAATTACTACCTGGATCAACAGTTAACACTTGAACGTGCAAATCTGTTTACCACTTCAGGTGCCAAAACAATTCTTTTTCTATAAATGAACGGTACCTATATAATAACATGACAACAAATTGAGAAGACTTAAAATACACATTGCTATTGTATGTGCACATGAAGTTTCACCTGACACTAGCCAAAAGGACTTCTTAATAAAGGAAATCTGTTAGCATTGTTTATATTACAGCATTTGCCAACTTATAGAAACATTTCCTTCTGATGAAATTTGCTAAAATATAGGGGTGGTTCATGGAGGTGCTCCGTCTCCATGAACGCAATATTCCCAGACACACAGCCAGGAACCTAACAGCCTCAGCCTGGGGGCAGCTCTCAAGATGCTCCGCCAGAGCCCTCCCTGCCTTTGAGGAAAAAAAAAAAAAAAAAAGAAAGAAAAAGAAAAAAATCTTTCAAAATACATAAATATTCATTAGCATATAAACCCTGAAGTAAACAATCAAAATATCCACTAGGTAATACTCTATTTCTAACACACTTTTCCCCTCACTTTAGTTCTATTGACCATTAGCCCATTAAAAAATTAAACACACATAATCAAGAAAGAAAAAGATGGATTTTTCTTTAAAAAAATGGAAGTACACCTTTGGGTATGGGCAATTTTAACAGAAAACAGAGAGATACTTCTCAAACCTTTAAATAAATCTCATGTCATTTCACAAAAGTGGTAACAGCCAACTAAAATAACCAGTTAGAGCAGTGGTCTACTCTCCAATAATAATGCATGCAGGTTACATTATCAGTAAAAACAGTAATGGATATGAACCAAGAGCATACATAGGATGGATATTCTGATTGGCATTCTTTCCCATATCGTGTGAGGATTGCACCAGTACTATGTTGTCCAACTTTTCTTAAACACTTCAGTGGTATTGGAAGTTTACTGCTTTTAGAATCGGGAACTTTGTTTTAACAAAAACAAAATTAAAAAAAATCATTCTATAATACCGTCTTCATTCATTTCTATATGTAACACCGCTGAGGGGCTCAGACAATTATTCTAGTCTAAAAAGTTGTCAGTATTCACAGTAAGTCCTTTATAATTTCTTCAGTGTAAGTAAACCATGGATTTTAATTAAGCTTGGTAAAAATAGCCCACAACTCTCTACAGGAAATTCAAAGCGTTTTGCCATTGGTAATCAGTGGGAGAGCAACAGAAGGACAAAAAACATTTTGACTAGTTTCATAATGTTTTTATTTAAGTAAAAGTAGGTTTTAACTCTGTAATAGAAGTTTCAATGATAGAAGTATTCTAGGTCTTCAACGCACCTGCAGGCATGAAACAGAGTATTTAATAATTGCATTGTACATCAAATATAAGACGTAATAAGCAAATAGGCCAGCCAGCTTCTTTAGAGAACAGACCTTTTTTACTGTGATATCAGATGTCACATATTTCCTATATATTATGGTAAAATGTACATCTGAACAAGAATAGAGCTAAATATAGAGGAAACTTTTGCTTTAGGAGAAACACTTGCTTCATCTAAGGTTAATAAGACACCATGGCCTGGATAGAGCTCTTTTTTAATCAGTGAAATCCACAGCAAGTTGAAGTTCAGTTACTGTAAATTTAATGAATTTAATGAACCTGTTCCATCACCTTAAAACACAGTATTCTTTACAAGAAGAAGCATGTTATAATTTATGAAGTTATTTTGACTATATCTACTACCTCTCATAATCTGGTTGAGGGGTCCAATTCCCCAGCTCCTGTAAAACACTGATTAAGCTGAATAATAAGATAATGAATAACATGTCCTCAGACCAACAGAATTGTCAACCTATGGCAATTTGCTTAAAAACCTCTGTCTTTCCACTCATGTTTTGAAGTACTAGCATTGAAGGGAGTAAGTACCATTTCTAATGAACATAAGAAAAATATTTTAATTCTTTAATTCATGTGTGATTTAACATCAGGACAAAGTTGAAGGAGACAATATGAGCAATTCCTGAATGAGAGGGGAAACTATCATTCTTTAAAGAACAGACATTCTTTAATGGATTATTCCTGTGTGTTGTTTCCTGGGTTTAGGTTTAAATCAGGGCAACTATTGTAGCAAGGACCTCCATTACCCCGGGATGCTAATTCCATCTCATGCAGCTCACCACCATGCAGGCTTAGCCTATTTATCCAAATGTCAATAGCATCATACAGTGTCACACAACTGACTAAGCAAAGATTGAAAATCCAGTATGCAACAATCACGTCTTCATGGTCACTTGCACAAGTATTATGCCTCATGCCACAGATATTATAAAACAATCATGTGGCTATACTTTATGGGCAACCAACAGCTTTTTAGAGTGAATGCAGCCCAATTTCCTGTTACAACAAGAATTAGGAAGTTATTTCACAGAGAGGTGATGAGTAAATATCATTAAGGAAATTTATGAGTGTTTTTTCAATAATTATTGTTTTCCTATGTATAATTCTTTTGTTACTTATTCCATGTTAGCAATCAACTTTTCAGGGATCCTGGCATGAAAGCTCTTTGGAGATTTCAGCAGTACTGCAAGGCATAATTATCCCTTGTATCTGCACAATGTTAAACTAATTGCCCTCACATTTCAAATGCAATATCAGAAGCCATGTGATGGTTTAAACTGAGCTCTGCCTAGTGACCGGAGCTCTATCCCATGAGGTTGGAAACAGTGTGCCGATATCTTATTCCCTGAAACTTGCTTTCATAGCTCCATACTGAAGCATGTGGATTGACTATTTATGAGAGGGAAGGAAAAAGAAAGCAACCAGAGTCATACTAATACCTTCAACAACTGGCTGTGATATTCTACTTCTAATAAAGCAAGTCTAATTTTGACATGTATGTCCACAGAGCTATTTCTAGAGAAAAACAAAAGAAATTTTAGAAAAGGCATCATTCTGAAGTCATCAGAGAAATATGAATGACAAATATGCACACATGAAGTTAATGAAACTCCAAATTCTGGCTTTATCTTTTAGCATGTTCTTTTGACAGCAGCAAGCTTTGATGGGATACCAATAGCAAAACCCTAAAAACAATTTCTGTAGAATTCTGATAAGAGTGATATGTCCTGCATCTGAAAAGCAAATCAATCATGACTTTTGAAATGAGAGCAAAGATGTGTCTTACATGCCATGAGGGCATGTGCAAGTTCTACAAAAACAGCAAAAGAGGAAACTAAGCCAAAGGGAGTTTCAGATAACTTCATACCAAATTTTGTCTGTGGCAGATTTGATACGCTACATTATTGAATCACAAGACTCTTATCAGCTTGAGACAGCTTTTCGCTTTTCTGTCCACAATAGTAAAATAATCTATTTATCATTTTTATTTCTGAAATCTTTGAAAAAATTATACAAATTGAAAGAAATGTAAAGCTAGATGATAAACTGAAAATGAACATTTCTTTTTATTTTTGTTCTTAGCATGTCCCTTTCAAAGTTTCAGAATAACAGGTCACAGGCATTCCTGTAGGTTAACATCATTATAACCTTTTCACATGCAGGGACCTAGAGACAAAGTGCAATCAGTACCAAGGTTTCTTATCTCACCTTTCTGTCTACTCAGTTACAACCCTGATTCTCACATACTTCAACTCTGTCAAGAGGATTGCTGCTAAAACATTTTCAACTTAAATCTTAGTTCCGAGTTGAGCAGCAGCAGCAGCTAAGCCTAACAGAAAGCACCAACCTAAAGGATACAATTTATAATTAAGTTAAATACAGTTTCAACAAGTAGACAAAAAAATCATTCAAGTTAGGTTTGAGACTTGATAGTGTTTCCAAGGACAGCATGTAACCATATGNTTTTTTTTTTTTTAAATATATATATTTTTGAGGTTGCAGGGAGAGGAAGGAATACCATGTTTCCAAGCTTCTCTGAAAAAGGAATTTCCATTCAAGAATTTCACTGTACAGTCTCTGAAGAGTAACACGCTAAGAATATGAGTTGCATTGAAATTTTTTCTTATATAATTTTGTGCTTCATTTCTAGTCATCAGGTACTATTTTACTGATCAGTAACTTCAAAAACAAACAAACCTCTGCTGTAAATCCATTGATAATTAGCCTAATTACTTATGGAGGACCTTTATTTGTTTGAATTATAATCATGGCTTATGGCAGCATATGGATTTGCCTAATATTGACTTAACTTTGATGCTTTCCTCAGTTTCATAAAAACTGGCTCAGACAGAAAATAGTTACACCATAAAATATGTATTTTAAGTCAATAAGATATAGTCCACCATCTCTAACAATTAAGACCATGCAGAAGAAAACAGAGTTGAATAGTTTTGAGAAGTTTTTAGTGTTTTAGTAACTGTTGTATAAAGTCTCAAATAAAGGAGATTCCCCTCTCTTTCCTAGGCTATTAAAAAGGCTGAGAAAAACCTTGGAAGGAAAAACAGAAGACAAGAGAATAACGTTTTTGGCATGTACTGTCAATGAGAGCTCGTGCCTACTATGCAATATTTAGAAGCACATCTGTCCCCCAACCTTTGAGTCTACTTGTTCCAGTGGTTAAAGTCTCTTCTACCTGGGAAACGAGCTTGAATGGAAAATAGCTGAACCACCAGCCACCACATAACTCTCGAAAGCACTGAGTATCTAAATCAGAATCATATGGGCTCTTGGTGTTGCACTGAAAGCAAGCCGTGTCTGAATCTGCTACCCAAAATGGCAAAGAGATTAGACAATTATTGACCAGCTTGGAGAGGCTGAGAAAAAACACTGAACAAAGTATGATTATGTGTCAACATGTGACTATAGTTAAACTGCCTACACGTGGAATCAACAGGGAACACATACATCGTATTTGCATCAACTATAAAACAGAGACCTGTCGAAACTAGAGCTCTTATGAGATGCTGATGCATTACTACTACCACACAGGAGTTACTTAAAGCATCAGGACATCAGAAGACCATCGTTATCCCAATTAACTTTTGGGAAACAACCCAACTCCAGTATTTTTATGGGGATGGAATCAAGAATCATCAACAATTCATTCTGGCATTAGCAGCACTGGGGCTCCACTGACGCTTTCTGCAGGAGCCTGAAGTCTGCTAAGAAGGGGTAAGTATACCATATTTCAGTATTTGCTCCTTGGAGCCTAGATTACATATGCTGGAAGTGCCTGACAAAGTAATTGACTGAAAGCAACTTCAAGATTCCTATACTTGTCTAAAGGAACCTAAAGGGGGAGCACGGGGAACAAATTCACAAATGTGAAAAAACGAACAAACAAACAAAAAAATGCCATATGTCAAAGTGAGAGAGATTTATCTTATCCTGGGAGGACTACTGAGAGACTGCTGCAGACCATGAAACATGAAGAAAAAGGAGGGATGGCCTTCAAGCAGGGCTGTGTTTTTTAAGGCCAGCAGGGAACTTCTCTCAGGCAAGAGACAGAAAACACCATGGGTACCAGGTCCGCAGAAATAAAAGCAGGTTGCAAGGCGCTTACGAGCCCTCTTCACTCTCTTCAAAAAGCTGACGATCTTACAAGTGAATAAAGTTATGCAGAATTTACATTGTTTTCTACAAGTCCCAACTTCAGGTCTTAACCATATTGTTGAGATTTCTTTTCTCCCCTTCCCAAGGGTGAACGAGGAGGAGGGGAAAACCCTATACATCCCTTTGCAAAACCTTCCATGGAAATCATTCAAGAGAAGCTGTCAAAACGACTATCCGAGCAGTCAGAAAGCCTCCTCATATATCAAAGTGGGAATGAAAGCAGGTAGCAAGGAAATCTGTAACAAATTCCTACTGAGTCAAACTATAAATTTCCATACTAAATTGCACAACATTTTTAGTATTATTTTCCCTATTACAAAGAGTTGTCCCTAAAAATAGCTGTAAGAATTTCAAAGCCCTTTCCTGACCATTATTAAGAGTCTTCACAGTTATTCTCCAGAAATAATATTCCACATGGATTTATTTTACTATTTAAAAGCAAGTTTTTAACTCAGGAAGAGAATACTCATCAGATCTTACCTTCACTTAAACAAAATTAAAAAAAATAATGCCAGTGCAGAATGGAAATGAAGATTAATTTCCTCATGGAAAACACTTAACATACATAAGATAGTTAATGGAAACAGAACTGCACTAATGTATTTTACATTACGAATACACATACATATGTTATTACTTCACACTTGCATAGTGCCCCTTATCTTATAATCCTCAAATGTGTTTAAAACATTAATGACTTTATCCTCACAGAAGCTCTACAATATAGGAAATATTTTCCTGTTGATTTTATTTCCCTCACAAGCTTGCTGGGCACAAACTACTGCACTGAATCTGTCTCAACAGCCCCTATCAATACCACGGAGAGACCATCATTAACAAATTCACAATAATTAATAAGTCACCCTGAAACACTGGAATTGTGCACTGTGTACACTGTGCAAAAACTACTGTGCAAAAACATATGGCTACTGTCTCAGAGAATTTACAGCTCAGTTTGATGCAAAAATAGTAGGCAAGAGAAGGAAGACAAAACATATCGTGGTTTTCTAAAGCCACGGGGTAGTGATATTTATAATTAAAGCTATTAAGACACTTGAAAGTTCTCTTCTGTCCTTCTTACAAAAATCAGTTTTGTGTGAAAGCCACTTGACTTGACCAGAATGGATGACTAACAGAGCGTTGAACAAGATAATAAAACCCACTCTTTTTGACAGAAAATACGTGTGTTGGAATTATATAAATTGTTTGTATAACATATATAAATATGCATCCATACTTAAATAGATACATAAATATGGCCTATTTATAGAGCTTTATATAGATATTCAACAAGGGTTTAAAATATTAAAAACAATACAGCTTTCCAGCCTATAAATAAGGCTTTTCTGTAAGTTATTAGTGGATTTAAAATTTATATTATTCTTCATAGGATATCTACATAGGTATAAGACACTGGAAAAGTTTGAATTGATGAACACAAAATAATATTAAAAAAAAAAAAAACCTTGGACTGCCTGAAGTTAAAATACCAAGACAAAATTCATGCTCCCCTATAAAGAGAAGAACATGTTGCCTATGGATACATATACTGATGAACTCACAAAAGAGCTGCTTCTCCATTCCCCATCAGTGAGATACATGCTTTGAGATCTAAATAAATAAAGCCACTTTTAAGATGATATTTGTAGACCTTTTCTATAGGTTAAGACAGAATTCTTATCTCACTAGGCAACTCTACTGAAGTATTTCATGTATTACTTATAAAAATAGATTTGCAAGTAGCTGTAAAACTCTCGGTCCTTCAGCTACCTGAGGAAAAAAAGTCATGTATTTTATTTCATTTTGTATTGGAAATTGTTTTGTACAATATGCTCCCATCTTTATCTCTACCAACGCATATGCCAAAAGAAGATGAACAGCTATTTTATCATTCCCCAAACGTCAATCTAGCAGGTTCTCTAACATCTGACTTTCAGTGTACTTGTTGGAAACTGGACATGAATGATTTCAAGCAGTGTTTGGAAGGCTTTGGTTGAGCAGCAGTT
Organism: Anseranas semipalmata; assembly: GCA_013399115.1. NCBI lineage: Eukaryota > Metazoa > Chordata > Aves > Anseriformes > Anseranatidae > Anseranas > Anseranas semipalmata. Next base: position 61,021 of record VXAA01002186.1, on the reverse strand, counting down.
CTGGTCAGGCTTTGTAAAATAAGCCTTCATCCTTCTCTTCCAGAGTCAGAGCATTCATCATCTGGACCTGGTTGCCAAAACTAGAAGGCTGAGAATCCTTGGATTGTAATAGGTTTGCATTACCACAGTTACCAAGAGTATTGCTATGCCTTCAAAGAACAGGAAATAGTATTATGCCAAGTATTCAAAGTGAGCGTTTTGTTGCCAGTCCCTGGAAGGCACAGCAGAGTTATTTCTCTGGCTCAGCAAACTTACATCATTTATGCACATATGTGAATTAACAGCAGTACTGCTCATTATTTTATTTAGATTTGCAAGTGGACACATGAACATTTATTGGAAGTAAGAAATAACATATCCACCTTACTAGTCAAAGATTAGGTAAGTAGTTTCTAAAGAGAAAGTTCTTAATACTTTCTAATGCCTGGGCAGTGTATTGTCTTTGTGCTTCCATATTAATTACTGCGCTGAATGAAGGAAGCCTGCACTTTTGATTTCAAATTTTTTTTCTCATTTCATATTCTATAGCCTAACTATCAATTCCAGTAGTGCCTACTTCGATAGATTTTAGTCAGGTTATGCTTTCTTTTTCTATAAGCTTCATCAGTTTCTAAGACACAGACTAAGGCATAGTGTTTCTCAAACCATGGTCATTCAACTTAATTCCAAAGATCCCTCCTTGCTGAGGCAGTGAATACGTGATTAGCGCCAGCTAACGCAGGGAACAGCCTTGCTGTTCAGTGTGGAGGAAGCAACACTTGCATTTTCATAAATTCACCAAACGGTACCAGAAGACAAGGAAGTGACTTTGGGGAAGAAAATACAGAATTTCATTAGAATAATGATTCGGCACTGTAAAATACAGCTTTAAAGTTTTGATACACTTTATATAAAATACCCAAAAGCCTATACTGACAATGGCTCACAGACTGTGCATTGTAATGGTATGTTTTTCATAAAGCACCACACATGCTAAGTTAACATGGAAGGAAAAAGACTGAAGTGCTGTACTTGACCACGGAAGTAGACCCATGACCAACTACAGCACCTAATCGTATAGAATATTTTGTGATATATGCAGATGCATTAGTAGGTTTGTACTGAGCATGTCATAACATCTGGCAATGCCTGCAATAGCTCTAAGGTATCTTCCTCCAAAATTCTCATGAGAGTGCCCTCAAAAGTTTACAGTTCTTATTGTTTTGCTTTCTATTTCAAATCTACCCAGACAGAATTGTACTTAAAAAAATATTTAATCAAATTAATGTTTTATGGTCCTTGCTAAGCCGGTCTTCAGCCGTAAGTGCATTTATTCCAACTTTCTTCAAGTTTGTTTTTGGCATCAGGTGTTACGTAATAAATAATTTAAGTAGTCCATAAAACTGCTTACCTATAAACACAGTTGTACAGAAGGGGATTAGCAAAACCTTTTCAACTGCCTGCAAATTGACTTCAGTAGGAATAAAGGAAAACTGTCTGTCAGATCAATTTCTGTCAAAGACGAGCTGAAGAATGTTCTCTAAGAGTTAAAGGAGAGGCTCTGAAACCAGAGTTTTTAAACAGAAATGATATTGATAATCTTTGTTATTTAAAGCTGTTTAATTTACACAAAATTATACCTTAAGCAACTAAGATGCTTAAGTATTTGAGACTTCAATAGCACGGGGAAAAATGGACAAGCAATATATACTGCATAAATACATAATGTCTTCTTCATTATATAGCTTGTCAGCATAATCCTGGACAAGATTTACCAACCAAAGTCATAACAATTGTGGTATCTCTATATTCTGAAGATGTTGGAAAAATATTCCTTTAAAAAGGAACAACATAGGCAAGGATATGGCCACACAGGTTTCTGGCAATCATCTATATAAAAAGAGAGGAGTTTTGGAAACAACAGCGACCTAATTCTTAAGTGTCCTGTGAGATGTACACAGAAAAAAGTTCTGACATAACATAAAGAGGTTTTATTCTAGGATTTGTTATTTTAAATCAGTTTCAGTAAAGAGAAATCATTTTAGATGACAGTGCATCTCTTCAACTGCTGTTTTTTATTATTTTAGCTTAAAACTATAAAATAATTTAGGTTGGAAAGGATATTAAGAGATCTTAAGTCCAATCCCCTGCTCAGAGGAGTTTTAATCAGATCGGGTTGCTTATGACTATGCCCAGTTGGGTGTTGAACACCTCCAGTGAAAATGATCCCACAACCAGTCTGCACCTACTCCAGTGTTCAACCACCCTCATGGTGTTTTGTTTTTTTTTTTTTCCTAATATCCAATTGGAATTTCCTTTATTCCAACTTCTCTGTCACCTCTTGTCCTATCCCTGGACACCTCTGTGAAGAGCATGGCTCCACCTTCTCTGCATCCTCCAATCAGGCTGTTACAGTTAGCAACAAGGTCTTCCCTTCACTTGCTCTTTTCTAGGCTGAACAGACCCAATTCCTTCTGCCTTATGTGCTCCAGCTTCTAATAAGGAGCCCATAACAGGACACAATTTTTGGATTATTTGAGAATACACATTTGAAAAGACTGATAATAGAAGTACTGCTTTAAAACATACTCTAAAAGAAAGACAGCATTAATATCCTAAAAATGTTTTGAAAACCTGTATTATCTTTCAGATTTTCATAATTAAGTATCTATCATTGTTTATGTTCTTAAAGAATACAATTCCAAACAACACTTTGAATGGTAACATGCCTATAGAATTCAAATAAATCCTAATTATGCATCTCTTAGGGGCTAGATAAGTAAGACATTAGGAAGACCATTCCACAAGATATTATTAATGCCAAATAGAATCTCTATGGAGATGACTTCAAAGGCCAGTTTCCTGCATCCATAAAATCAAGTTGAAAGTATCTTCTGCATGGCTCTTTTATTTGTGGTACTGTTATCATGAACAGCCAGATCCCATTACTGATCTATGAGCAACTGTTTTCCACTTTTTATGAGTGAAAAAAATATGCACTTTAAATAATTTTCATTTTTCTTTTGATTTTACAATATTAACACTCACAGATGTTAAAGGTTAGCTGAAAAGGACTGACAGAGCATTTCTATGCAATTTTCTCTCACCTCAGACTTAGGACTTTAATCCTGGTACACACAAAACTTCCTTGATGCAACTTGTTACTTTGTCTATGAAACAAAAATTGCAGAATCAAATCTATTTTACGTTTCCCTGCATTTTTTTCCCCCCTATGTTCTGTGCAGACTCGTGACTGTGATAAATTGGCTTGTAGGCTAAGAGTGAAAGCAACATATCTGAGCTCTCCCTTCCTGGGAAGTCAGCTTACATATTAACAGAAAATAAATTAAATCCATTTCACTAACATCTCATTAAAAGAACAATATAGTGCTCAAGCCTCATTATTCGTACATTTGGGGATTTGTTTTTAACTGTTTCCTCTACCTATTACTCATCATAGGTCAACTTAAATGGAAGTAACTTCTCAGACGACATCTACCAACGAAACCTGACAGAAAAACAGAAAGCATGTGGGACTTGCAAGGCCTCTCAGTACACTTCCATTTTGCTTAAAGGCTTCCCTGAAGAAAATCAAGACTGGCCTTTGACAATGTAATTTGTATGAACTTACACTATGAACTTCCAGTAAGAATTGTCAAATTTTGTAGACCTTCATATTTCTTTCACACCAAATTATAAAAATCAAAGCACTTAACCCCTTCCAGCTTCAATGGCAATTGGCAGTGGATTACAATATTTCCTGTTTGCAGCAGGATAAACTACACCATTCTTCTAAAGGGAGGAGAGAAGAACTACGCATTTCCAGTGAGGCTGGCAAAGAGAATGGTACAGAGACCAGATCTGCTTGCCTACTCTCAGGGTCACACTTTTCACGCAACCTTTAAGTACATTTGCCCTTCATTTGGCAAATAGGAAAATCTTTGCTTCCTTTGCTTTTAATTGAATTGTCTTAGTACACGTGTCCAGGCATAATATAAGAGTTCAATGAGGTGCTGTAAAAATCCTGTATATGAAGTACTGTAGAAATGAGTAAAATTTGTTCATGAAAGTAGAGTGTTTCTGTTAACTCCAGTACTTTTAAAGGATTTTGCCCTTCAGTAGGGAATAAAGTGTTATGGAAAAAGAGACTTTAATGTGATTTGTTAGCTGGATTATTTCTTTACAAATGTCTACTCAAGAGAGTGCTGGACATACAGGTGCCCAGCTATGGCATTCAATCACTCACCGAGTGTCTGAGACCTGCAGCTTTCTCTGAAGTCAACAGGAACAGCTAGTGCTCAGTGCTCTGAAAAATCAGGTCAGGTTTTTCTCCTTATTACTTGAAAGCTTTAAAAATGTTTGCTAGATTACAGATATATACAACTCAATTTATAGCATCTTCTCCCCACCCACTTTTTTTTAGCAGTACTTTCCTCTCTCAAATTCCCCATGATCCTATATCCTTCCCAGTAAACAGAAAATTGTTAACTTCATCATGGTTCTATGCTACATATAAACTACAGCAGATGAAGCAGACCTTGATACAGCAAACCATATATCCTTAATTTGAAGCTCAGCAGGTGTGATCACATGGAACCTTATAGGTAGAAGTTCGATTTTCTAAATATTTTCTTAGTGTCCTAATCCTGGAAGCAATTAATTGTATGCACTCAACAGGACTTCTATTTACTGACTTCAATGGAACCAAGATTTCATCCTCTGATTTGCAGCAGCCATACAGCAGTGAATTTTAGGCCTCCACACATACCTTTGCAAGAACAATACACTTGGTATTTATTAATGCAAGTTTTTCTCCAAAATTGCTCTTTTTTTTTTTTTTTTAACAGCAACAGAATAAGGAAGCAAAATATTCAGTCTCTTACTTCCTCATTCTGTTGGTATTTTAGTAACAGGAATGAACTGTTTTCAGCAATACTTGTGTGACTGGATTTGTGCAGGTGTAACAGGACATGACTTGACAAATCTCTATCACTGGAAAGGATGAAGAAAAGAATATTTAAAACATCTCTTTTGAAAACCAGTTTAAATTTTCTAATCCTTATGTTTTCAGAAACTCTTCTAAAACATAAAAACATAAGCACACAGACTTTACAGACACTTCAAAAATAATGGAGTAGATTGCCTTTCCATTCAACTGAGCTCTTTTCATCAAACCATGCTGGCTGCCTCCTCCTCCTTTCCATCTTTTCTTTTTTTCCCCAGAAGAATGTTACTATTTTGTAGCACTACATTGGCTAATGTGCTCAGCTTAGTAAGTCTTCAAATGCAAACATTTCTTTTACAAAGCTGATCTTCAGTCTTTCCAATGACTGCTGTTCAGTGCATATTTTAATATTTGCAGAATTCTTATTCCCTGAAATCTAATAACCTCACAATGTTAGCATTCTCCTAGCCAATTCCTTGCAATGCCAATTTTCAGCTACTGGATCCACACTTTCCTATTCTCACATTCTCAAGTTTTAGTAGTGTGCAGAACTAGAAACTAACTTTAAGTTGCTATAGATCATCTCACCAAGTTTATGCTGAAGTCAACCTCTCCGTGGGCAACACTACTGAACTTTTTGACTTGAAGAATACAGATTCTAAGTATTATTTCAATTGTACAGCTGTTAATTTTGACACAGGTGGGCTATTCTGGGGCCAACATTTGTGGTAATCTCTTTTGGTAATCTCTTTTTCTGGAAAGCTTCCCACTCAAGATGTAAGTTTGCTTGCTCAACATATTCTTTGATGTCCCCCCAAGTACTTGCAGCTTTCGTTCTATTCAATATCATTTTCAGGGCCAATTTTTTCACCCTACTAATACAGCCACCTATGACATCTTACCAATACTTTCCTTTACCATCTACGTAAGCATGTAGACCTCAAACTGCTACTGTACTCATATGTGCCAAAATCCACATTTCGCATGAACTTTCCAGAATCTTCTTCCTGATCCCATCTCCAGCTCCAGCGGCAGGTTAAGTTAACTTCCTCAATACTAATGTAAATTTCAGGAAAGAAGAAGTAGTAAGCAATCCTTTGAAAATCCGCATGATTAGGAATGTTATTTTCATCTATCTTCAGCTGAACAAATGAAAAGAAATTTCTAAAATGCATTGGTAGTTTTCCTCTTTCTTGCATGTACAATGATCTATATGATCATGTTCTCCTGAAGTCATAGTATTATCATTTATAGGACTAGATGCATCTTACTATTTAAAATGTCAAAAAATGTTTTTTTTTTTTTTTTTCCATTTTTCTATCATTTTTTTCATTGGATAAAGTTTCCTGTTCATTCTTTCCCTTGAGTTAATTAGCCTTCATATTTACAAGGTAACACCATGCTCTATTACCATGAAAAGACTATTACTTTGGTAAAATATCAAACAGAATAGATTTGTAAAAGCGTTGTAAATAATTTCTCTAAAAATAATGTTGGATATGTTTATCTTGGATACAGCTAAAAGCTTAAATGGACATTAAATTAACATTCTCTGAAGAGTTACACAAATGTTAAAATTTCTTTCAACTCCTGTGGGAAGCAAGAAAATAAGCACTGTTATTTCTATTTTATGGCTAAAGAAACACAGACAGAAGTTAAATGACTTGCCCATAGTAATGCTGTGAATCAACATCAGTGCCAGGACGAAAATTTATGAATTCTTTTTTCCTACCCAGAATGCTAGGACACACACTGCTATTTAAAATATATACTATTTAACATTTATTACTACAAAAATACGCAGCGTGCACCTGGAATTGGATTAATACAAATACGAGTTAATGGTTTATAGACCTTTGCTGTTCGGTGATTTGGTAGATGGATAGAAATACTAGCTTGGCTACTGAATTACAGCTTTAAAATTATGTATTTGAAACCAAACTAGTATTCTGCTAATCATTTGCCTTCCCTTAAAGCTCCTCCTCCCTTAGTTGAAGGAGTGACACTCAATAGCATATGAAAACTGCAGCACTGGGGGGTCTTGATCCCTAATGCAGCTATACCTATGTTGTATATTTCAAATGTAACGGTAAAATAGCTCACTTCTGCTAAGATTGATATTACTATTTATAAATGATGATGTTATTTTTCCATCTGTAGCTGGTAGCATCTGGGGCAACAACTGAAAGGCAGGCAGGATGGCCTGGCAGCACTTATTGAACGCCCAGTGAGAAGGAGATTCAGAGCCAAACAGTTAGATGAGAGAGAAAAGGTAGAAGATGAAACAAGGGCAGAGGAAATTGAAGTTGTTTGTGCCAGAATTCTCAAAGATGATCAGCATTTAAACCCTCCTTTTCATTGCTAATACCACAGCTTTGCCCCTCAACTGGCACATGCTTCTCCCGTGAAGGCCCAGGTACCAAATTCTCTCTTTACCTAAAGTGACTCTCTCCACAGGGTAACATGCAGAAGTACAAAATGCAGTTGGCTGCACCAAGGCTGTGCCTGGATAACTCTCCAATGCTAACTCAAATGCACGTGCAGTTTAAACACATGTACAATGAAAATTAGGCAGCGAGAAGAACTTTATCAACAACTGAAAAAGAAAAATGCAAATACAGGTAAAGGTGCAAAGGGACCACTGAAATTCTATCATTATAGAAAGAGGTAGCATGGATTAAACTAAGATTAATAAACATACTTCATTATGCTTGTAATATTTCCCTCAGACACACTCTTAAAACAAACTAATCTCAGAATTATTTCACATAGCAACTGGCAGTAAATTGTGTATGAAAATGTAATTTGGAATTTAAATTAGATCTTGATAAAGTGCTTATCTGAGTAACTTATCCAATCAGTCTGAAACACCAGTTAATCAATGACATGGTAATAGCATGGTTTTAGAAGTACAGAGCAGCCTATCAAACATACGGGAGTTACAAGACAGCACAATCTGTGGCACTACCTGTATCAGCGTGAGCAGTGTATGTATCTGCAGGAATGTGATCTCCCTACAGGGGATACTGCACATGACAGGTATTATCTTCGTGCAGATAAGCTAGCCAGGATCTTCTGGTTACTGACTAGCTGTGAGAGAGAATGAAGGGAAACAGAAGCTGCCTAAGGGTGGCCAGAGGAAGACACAGCAAAGAAACCTGTTCAGTTCAAGCCAGAACATGCAGGAAAACTGCAACAAATAAACATTTCAAACAGAAGAAAACACACACACACAGCGCCACAAATTTCTTTCCTACAGTTTAAAAAAAAACATTTGAGCACTTCTGTCTCTCTATACTGCTTTGCATGAACTATGGAATACTTCCTGCTTAAGCACTGTGCGTTCTTACATGCCATAAACTGAGTAATGACAGCAGCAATGTCTATTTGTACTTCCAACAATGCAATTTTAACTGACAGCTGCTGCTAATTTAGTGAAACATGGATTTAAGCTCCTTCTGCCTTTGTATCTCTCTCCTCCACTTCTAAAACTATTCTTTTTTCAACCCTGCCCAAAAATCAATAGAAACCAACTTAATATCAGTAAATAAACCTCCAACGATAATGACTCTAAGAAATTGTCTTATCTTTACATCAATAATGACATTTAGAACCTTCGCTTTTGTTTATGACCAAAATGTCCAGACGCTAAGCATTTAAGTGCTAATAGAAAACAATAAAATAACTTTGGGGTTTGGTATGTGAGGTTTGACTAAGTACTTGTAACATTCATAGAATTGAATAAAAATTACCATAAGGTAATTACAGCTGAAAGGTTCAAAGATGTCTATCCATTTTGCCCAGATTCAGGTACACTCTCTTTGACAATCAAGCAACGTTAAACAAGCACCTATGCAAAACTTATTTATGAAGATTGCAGCCCCCGATGTGGGGCTGCTTCTGTGGTTCAAAAGCCTCCCCTATACCAGTGATAGCCTCAAGGAAAAAAAAAAAAACTGTCAGACTGGGTATATCTGAATGGAGACAATGTGACTGTAGTGGAGTTATTCTGACAGATCTCAGAAGACTTCAGGACTCCCCCGAATACTGTAACCTCACAACACTGCTTCCCATGCCACCTGCCCTGGTGACCAGCCACAAGGCACTGCTTCCTACCAGACTGCCAAAAGCCCTGAGGAACCAGGCTGGCCCCCTGACAGGAGGGCAGGGTGCATCACTCAGCCAGACTAGCAAACTAAGCCATAAGAATCCATCAAAACCGAACTTGCAGTTTTACTGAATTGAGAAAAAAAGGTGGGTGACAACTAAGTAAAATCTTACTCCAACTGATGCCTACCTTCTCTTCCATATGAAACCATCACTATTTCCAAAAATATTTACAATAAGAAAATGCCTTATTGAGGTGGAAGAGAGGAAGGCAATTCTGAACTGAAAAATAACGTGCAATTAATAATGAGAGGGCAATTATTTGGGAATTCCCCTGGCTTGAAAGATTCTCTTATCTCTCGTATCAAACACAGGATGAAGCAATTATAGGAACTCAGCTAGCGCTGCATACAGATGACTCACTTCAGAATCACACAAATACAGCATCAGGATGCAAGTTACTATTAATGCTCTCTATGCAAATATTTAAAAATTTCCTGAGGCAGAATGCTATAAAAAGCAGAGCCCACTAATGACAAGCTACATTGTACAGATGGCTATGTAGTGTGTTAAAAGTCCTCTCAAACACACTACCACTCACACAAAAATTCTTTAAAAAAAAAAAAAGTTACATCATAGCTTTCTTTTAGCAGGAATCCTGTTTTATAGATGAGTTGGTGAGGAATGTACAATTACATTAAAAAGACTTTATAAGAAAGGAGGCTGCAACTTGTAATACATTTTTCTATGCATTATAAAGGAACCTCTCATTTGACCTCTTTTTCAAAAGAGCAGCATAGCAATCCACAACAATGCTGCTATAAAAATAGAGAAAGGAAACATTAAACTTCCGCAGCAAAAAAAGAGTTGGCAACTTTCATTATTACTGACATTGACCGTACAGGAACACAAATACCTGCTACAGAAGGCAGTGCAAGTATCCCATGAACACGCATACATAATTCACTTCACAGCACCTCTTGAATACGGTTCTTCACCTCATTATGAGTACTTCAAATTTAATTACTTCACATTTTACATTACTTTTGCTGTTATAAGATAAAAAGCTATTTGGCAAGCCGCCTGCTTTGATCAAAGAATCTGATGTAAGAAAAAAAGAAAGTGAGAATTGAATATGAAATTCTTTGGCAACAAAACCTCCTGTGTGCATAAGTATACTGGATTTCTTAATAGCATTATTTATATTAATGTCTGTTCTTATACAATAGAAAGTATTTGCCTTCACTTTTCCTTTGTAATGTTTTACACCCCTCTCATCCTGGCGCCTGAAAATAACTGGCATAAATTAAAACACAATTATATCAGAACTTCAACAGCAGATTTCTTCTGAGCCATGCAAAACCAAAGCAACAGCAACAAAAAGATTTTTAAAATGCCAACATACATGCAACAATATTAATGCTTATCAAAACTCCTTACATTTAAGATTTCTTCTAGTTTAGTATATGTTTGTTTTGCACTTCTATAACCCAGACATGCTGAATGCAGCATATAGACTGAACTAATTAACAAAGAGGGAAGCATCTTTGTGGCTCAATCAGGGTATCGTAGAAGTGACGTACAAGATTTTAATTAGAAACAGTGCAGCACTGCTAGCCAGATTCTCAATCTCAGTTAGGATTTTCCAGCACACACAGATATATTTAGAATACAACTACTTGGGACAGAGGCACAGCCAAGGTAACTCTGAGCAACACAAGGGCTTCCCTAACTTTTACCATGACCAGTCATGCCAGGAGTACCCAGGATCAAGGATAAGCAAATATGCTTTAAAGACAGCATTCTTCACTTAAATGTGTAACGGTTATCCAGTGGACTGAGCCTGAGGATCTGCAGATCTCAAAGGGGTATTTTGGATTGCTAATCTATTTGCTTGGAAACTGCGATCATTTGTTTTATTTGGCAACACAGAACACAGAGATAATGAAGCTTTTTATAAAATTGATAAGTAACTTAACATGGGCAAAAAGTCTTCCTCCATATGTTAAAAATTGTATGCATATATATATATAATGTGTATATATATACACATATGTGTATACAAACATACACATTCTCCTTCTTTGCAAAGAGTCCAGCAGATAATCTTAGTGAATAAAGATTACCAACCTTCATAAAATAAAAAAGGAAATTCTTTGATATAAATGCATTTTCCAACAGATCTGTCTAGGACAGATCTGTAAATAGGTTTCTAGAAATGCTTGCTCAACTTGCCTAAAATTACGATCTTAGAACAGCTTGAATGAGTTGATCAAAAGGGACTTAGTTTTTACACTACATGAAAAGGGAACGATAACTAGCTACCAGTTTATGAGAGTGAAAAACCCTGCTAATATTCACAAAAGTGAAGTGAATTTTCTAATACAAGAGATTTACTGGTTATGTTAAGATTGCACTTATCAGTATAATTTTCTATATGCATAATTTCTGCAATATCTATACCTTATATGGAAGCCAAAGAAATTCCATATTTTATGTAATTTCCATTCAAACATGAAAAAAGTTAGGAAATTTTTTTTTAAGTAAAGAATATGATTAATGGTGCATATGTAATTCTGTGAAAATCAAGCACAAAAGAACTCTTTCAACATGGCCAAATATTACCTTCTTCAGATGTTTGCATCCTTTGGAAAGAATGATTTCCTGCGTGTTAGATTCACAGATCCCTGTACACCACAAATTGGAATGAAAATGCATGTAGCCAAAAGCTCCAAATACAGAGGAACTGTTGCAACACTAACTAAAAGCTGTGCATTGCACTGTTGGAGGGTGTTTAGAGAGGCACAGAAACTCAGCAGAATAGACACACCCATTTGCAATCATAAGCAATAAAAAGAAAAAAACAAACACCATACACCACAGCCATCAGTAAATGACACTCAACAAAATTCTAATCCTGCCTTCTGCACTACAGGCACTTTTCCAGCCGTTTCAACCAAAGAAATTTTCCAATTTATCTCTGCTTTGAAGTATTTGTGTATCTTATGGAGGAAACCCAGGAATTCAAAGGAAAGAGAATGAACATGAAACCAACAGAATGGCTATCTACAAATTTTTGTTAATGGTACTCCCTAAGCTACAACATTCAAATAAGCACATTTGATTTTGAACCATGACCAATATGCATGGCAAAATAACGACATATTCTAGAAGCTAACCTGTATCTTTATTCTTTGCTTTGAAGAAAGTTGTATTTTGTTTTCTCCATGAATATTCAAAAAATATGACCCTTCCAGAGACAAAGATGAGGCCGGCCGGCCTTGCTCACCATCTCAGCTCTCCTAGACCCACGCTGCTGCACTATCCCCATTTACCTGCTACCTTCCCCAGCACAGCTGTTGGCACTCTGCACTTCACCCTGATGGCAATGGACAAGTTAAGTGGCCTCAGGAGGTATTTCAGTATTTTGTGTGTATGTTCACATCTAACATTCAGAAATCATGTGGGAAGACTACAAAATTGCATAGTGAGAGAAAACAGTGAAAGGAAGGGGTCTTTAGAGATGCCACCTCTATTTTATATTTTTCTAACCAAAATGAAAGCATTATTTCAATTCTGAACTCAATGTAACATTCGCAAAGACCAAATTCAAGAATTCACAGAAGCAAAAAAAAAAATAAGATGGCTGCTACTGTCTTTCTATTGTTGGAGGTAGGATCTGTCTTCTTCTATGAAGGAAAAGCTTTCCCTCAATGAGCTGTAGGGGATATGGTGTTACTTATACTGGTCTCAGTCCCAGAACCTCTAAAAATCAGCACTGAATTCCAAACCACACAACATCATAAAATCATTTTAGTCCATATATATGGACATACAGCTTAGTAGTACAAACCTGTGTTGAATGAACATAAAATTTGATTCCCCCCTCTGACTTACATTTTATTGTGACAATAGATTTGTATATCATGGGTAAAGCCTCTCTAAAGCCATCTTTGCTGGGCCTTAAACATCCTACAGTAAATCTACAGCTATTATTTCTAAGTTATTATTATCTCAAAACACTAAACTGTACAACTGAGAATACAGAGAACCTTTATGCTGAAGAAACTGCTTCCTCACTAAGAGAGCTTTCTGCATTATTATTTTTCCTATACTTTTTCTTTTGGACCTTGGTACCCTGAGAAAGCTTGTCAGCATTAAATTTTCAAAAAGGAGAACTTATTCACCTGTTTCCTTAAGAAAAACCTAGAAATGTTTCCTTTTAGTGAACAGCTACAAAAATCACTCTTTTTCACCTGTACACAAAAGGGAACTTGAAAAGACTGGGCAAAAATAAGTCAGGTAATGACAAATTAAAATTTAAACAGATTTATTTTCAGCATATTTTATCAGAATATCACCAAGGAATATGATAAATAAGAGAAGTACCAATGTGTGTCCTGCTTATAAAAAGCTCCAGGCACCGTTTTTAATCATAAGATCACATCACTGTCTTACAATGTCACAGCACAGAAAATCCGAAGGCCCGTATATTTTCACAGATAAGTACAAATGGCTCTGAGCAATTAACATTAATTAATGTTACTAATTAAAAGTCTAGACAAGCCAGACCTCTCACCCTGGAATGTTTTTGCTAAACAGTTAATACCTGCGGACTTCAGGCTTGGTGATGGTCTAGTAACACTTGACAAGTTCTCCTGAATGAAGCACTTAGAGCTTGTTGAAGCTTTGTGTTAACTTTGCACCTGCACGGGGCCCCCAGCCTCCAGGAGGCCATGTGGATCAAGTGCTTCTATAACCGTGGTTAGTCATCTGTATCAGAATCACAGCAGACTCCCTCATAACAAAGTCTCTTTTTTGTTGTTAATTAAGACAGTACCAAAAAAAATAAAGTTACTTATTCAGTCATGAGGACTGAATGCTCCCAGTAGGTAGTCTTTTCACAATTCAATTTCCCTGATGGGACTCGAAGAGGAAATGAAACAACAAATTGTACTCCTGATGATCGAAGCAGAAGCTGCAATTCCACAGGGAGTCCTGCTAGGTCAATTAGTTCATCATGCTAACAGAATAGCAATCCAGAAACCAGTGTCCCACCAACAAAGGTTTGAAAAAGTGAAGTTCAATGCCCAGCTGTAAGACAGCCTCCAGTAGATATTATTGTTAGGTTCAGTAAAAGCACATTTACTGAGTATAGAAATAGGGCAGCAACACTGAAAAGCTAGGGGGATATTCCCGTCCTGTTAGATTCACTCATGTGAATGCAGTAGAAGCAGTCCACCTTTGTAAAATCTCTAATGAACGCAGCCTGTACAAAAGAAGTTCATCTCATCAAAATGCTTCCTTCTTAAACTAGATATTTAAAAGGTGAGTACCTTTAAGCAAGCATTTCTCTGAAAAGTCAAAGTACGATGCTGCACCTGTTTGTTTTCTTTTTCTTTTAAAATGGTTCAATATTCTGAAAACTTAAGTGTTATTTCATGGTCTGTGTTTATTGCATGTTACTGTTCTACAAATATAATTAATATTACTTTTTTTCTTAAGATACCATCCAACAATACTGAAATGTAACAGCCAGCATTCATTTCATTTTTAAAGTAGTACTTATAACAAATACATGCACCTGTGCTAAGTTTTTTCATTTATTCATTTCATTTATTTTTTTCATTATATTTGGAATAAAACCTTGATATTTCAATAATAAGTTTATAAATGGCAATTACTGTTTTTGATGCCAGAAGAATACTTTTCAAAAGCAAGGATGGTCTAGTAGACTGCTTAAACCCCAAACTTTCACCAAGAGTCCTGCGAATGTCACCAAAATATTCAAGCACCCATTTTGTTTTCTTCACCTATAGAATCTGAATTACAAAACTCATTTATACTAACCTCGCAGTGGGACTCTGGGATTAACAATTCTTTGGTGTTTGGGAACAGAAAGGACTATAAATTCCACACAGCTGTACTCTTTCCAACTGCATATACTGATGCAAAATAGTTGTTTTACTCAAGCAGGTCAAACATAGGGTAGTTAAAGCAGCAGATTATAAATGTAAAAGGACTGACAACAAACTACTGTGTTTCCTCCTGCAAAGCCTCTTCAAATATTCCAAGGTTTTGCAAAAATAACAAAGACTTTTATATTTTTTTCCTTTTTCTACACTGGTCACAGTTGTAAACTAGGAAGTTGCATTAAAAAAAAAATAGGATTACTCTGTTCTAGTTTACTTTACTGCTGTCAGCTACTGCAATATTAGACCTTGGTGCTTTATTTACAGAACTCCCCACTGACAAAAGATAGCACTGCATAATGAGTACACAAATGCATTTCAAGAGCACATCTTGAAAGCTGTTTTTGTAAAGTGCCTTCTGGCTGCAATATTTGAATGTACTGTATGCTGACAGTCAGTAGGGACAACAACACAGATGTGCTTTGTTTGGCTCCTAATGGATTCAATCCCGAAGAGCATTAAAAAGAGAGAGACTGAAGAAAATTTAAGCTTTACCTTTTTATGAAACTCCGATCATGCACTCTCTTTCTCTCTGGCCATGTGAGTTGAAATAGGACAGAACAATAGTACCGTTTATGTATGAGAGAATGCATTCTTGTTTCTTTTGAAAGAATGATTAAAGCTGATTTCTACTCAAAATTATCTTTAGATTATTATATTTAATTTTCTGTCTTTAAGAAGAAAATTAATTCAATTTTAATTAAAAGTATGCACAGAAATGTTTAAGTGAAGGCTGTGTGTTGTCTATCTAGCACCTTCCTTGTTTATCAGTCCTGTGGAGGCTTTAGAATTTCTGTTTTACTTAATTAGCTTATTAGAATTTAAAAAGCCATTATTTACTTGCAACACCTTAAAATAATTCGAGCATTTCCACAGAATAAATATACGTGACTTTAAAGAAAGTCACAGAAGATGATGCATCTTAAACTCTGCACTAGCAATTAGAGTGTTAATGGTAATGCTGTTGTCAGTATGACTGTTGTGTAGAAGATACCAAAGCAGCACCTTCGGACCTGAGAGTTTCATTTTACTCAGGAAATCTGTATCTTGATCCAAACACCACCAGAACATCACCACACAGATCTGATCAATTACATGACTGTTCTGATACAAAACTGAAAGTGAAAAATGAGATAACCTAATGGGAGAAACTGCTAATGATCACGCTCCATGAAAACCTAGGCTCTGTGAAGACATTTGTTGTTTAGCACAACTCTTACCTCGCAAAGAGGCAATTATGCTGACTTCAATCCCTTTGTAGGGTGCTCTGGCAGGAGGACTGGTGTGACAAGATGATGAGCAGAATGCAAAACTGAGATAGACTACAAGGTTATTGCATAAACTTACATGTTGTGAAAGAAATCGTTACGTTTCTAGGCACCATGCTTTGCTGTCAACTGTAAGAAACTGTGTCAGGAGGGACTGAAAATATGAGCCAGGAGTGCTTCATGCTGATCAACAGAGAGTATGTAAATATAATACAAACATAATAATCACAGTCCTAAAGTTTTCCAGATGCCAGCAAAGAAGCAGAAATAATGTCATTACAACTTGTGTGAAACATCTTGTTAACCAAGGTTATACCAATAATTCATATCAAGATGACAGTTTGGTTTACACATGTAAATATTGATATTTGCTCTTTTTTTCATACACCACAGCCAAAAGGATTGAAACTGGAGTAGTAACCCTAGGTTGATTGCATTCATCCTGATAAAATCCGTTCTTCTCTCTGCTAAAAAAAATATACAAACCACAAATTTTTTTCTTTACTAATTCTCATAAATTTTCTTACAAGGAGGAGGAAGAGAGATTCCAGGAACCATAAAAAGCCTGCTGTCATTACTGGAGGAACGTGCAAGTGTCCTTTACAACTGATGACACTTCCATATGACAGCTGTCAGGAGCACTAATTATTGCCCTACAGTCTTCACTTTTGTGTCCCTATTAACAATTATTAGCTCACCAAACTTCAGATGATTGCTTTATTTCTATCTACAATGGATTCCACACTCAAAACCTTGGTCTGAGAACCCCTTAAACAATGGTTTGAAAACATCTCTCTCAAATTTCAGACTATCATTCAATTGCATTTGGCATCATTTTAAAGGACAGTCAAACCATGCCAAGTGGGTAGTTGCTCTAAATAACAAGATATCCGTATGATGTTGGCTACTTAATTAGAAAATGCTTTAGGTCCTAGATTCTCTGCTGTTAACAAGAAGCATAATTTCACCTGATTGTGGATTTCAAGTTCAGTCTAACATGCAGAGAAATAGCAAGTAAAGAATGCAAACATGATGAACACTATCAATGGACCCATCTGGAAAACAGGTCTTGTCAAACATCCTGTTTGATGGACTCATCAGACCAGTTGACAAAGATAACAACATCAATACAACAGACTTCTATAAACTCTGTGTAACACAGGCAGTGATATTATTTTGTCCTGGAGCATGCAAGAAATTCTTCTGCAAATACACTTTTTTCTGGTTCCAACATTTCTAAATATCATGATGAAATACTGGAAAAGAGAGAACCAAATGAAATGAGATCTGGAAAGTAGGCTCTGTGATGACAATACTTCAGATGTTCAAACTGTGCACTCAGCAGAAGTTCTGAAGTTTAATTGAACATTGACGCTATGAAAAATCCTGTACTTGGAACCTGAAGATAGATAACCCATACAAAGCACGGTACATTAACAGTAAACAATAAATAGAATTTGGAAAAACCTACTAGGGGAGAAGTTTTTTCATGAAGTCTTTACATGAACAATGCTTCTCTTTTTGCAAAATTTCCTTTTTACCATCTCTTTTGCAAACATGTTGAGAACCACTTAGGTTCTCTAAGGTTAAGAACATTATACTATCTGATGTTGAAATTTTATGATTCTTGCTTAAAATGTCCAGTAAAATTGTCTTGTATAAACAACCAGCAGCCGACATATAATAAAAAATGCAATTGACTTCTTCAAAAAATGTAAGCATTATGTCAAAATGTATTATTTGTCATGTTTATTAATTTTTGGAACGATGAGGCTAGTGGGATTTCACTTGGTGGTCTCAGCTCTTCTCTGTTTTCCTGTCTGCTACATGTCCATATCACACAGTGTTCCCATTGTTCACAGAAGTCATTTCATGCATCAAGAATATTGTGATGGTTCTTGGATGAGTCAGTACATTGTACTGATATACTTTATGAAAGGACTGAAACATTGACATAAATGACAGCTTGGAATACAGATATGATTTCATAATATTATAGAAAATATCTGCCTTTGTTACTAGGCAGTTACCTGATTATCATGCTATTTATGTTTGCAAAATAAATTTCAACATAGGAGCCAGATTTTTTTTTTTGTATTTATATTTTCAATTTTGAGTCAAATGTAACCTCCAAAAAATTAGGTATGTCAGAGTAGAAGCAAAAACAGCAATTTGCACAGACATAAAACAACGTAAAACCTCAATAATACCTACACTTTCTGCAGCTATCAATGAAGCACAGAAACAACTGATGTTCTTTTGTATGATTTCAGTGCAACTAAGCTGGGCTACTGGATAGGCCACATACAAATTCCATAGGTCTTCCTCATGCCAGGCTCATACTGGACTTATGCAAAGCCTACCTGCAGTCAATGACAGAAATACACGGTCCCACGAGACTGCCATATAATTCTCTTTCTTTCAGTCTCAAGATAGCTTTACCATATGGAATTGGTAAAACCACTCCTCTCCTTGGTTTTGACATACTTACTTGTGTTTTCCTTTTCCCTACAAAATAATCAGAATTCTGTTACAGACTGCAGAAGATGAATACGTTTCAGAGGCACCCACACTGCCTTTCAGCCACACTGCCTTCCAGGAGTGGAAGCAGAGAATTTACCCAAAACTTTTCCCATGATATTTTTAAAGAAGCAGAAGAAAAAGGAAAGAAATCTACACTAAGTATTTGACTTTGATTTTGCTTTAAAAGTGTTAGACCAAAATGCTAAGCACTAAGTAGTGTTTTAACACAGAAGTGTCAAAATACTTTTAGAATTCAGAACTGTTTGTTGGTGAAGAACTGCTGAACAGAACACTACACTAGTTCTTTTATTCTATGCATAAGTATCCCCTGCAGTGCCATAGCAACTTTTTGATGTATTTTTCAAAAGGTTTTTCAACTCAACCTACCAGGTGGTTTTAGGGACTCAAATTCATGTGCTGAAGCCGTGTGCCAGCAGTTATCAAAGAATGCGTGGCATGCATCCTAATATTCTTACTGTGCGATCAGTCTGTTTCTATATTTGTGTGCATATGCATGTGTATTTTCATATTCACGGTCCAAATCTTGTGACACTGCAAATAAAATAGTGTAGCATTTTACTACATTTATGTACATAACAGTGTCTCACTGCTGAAGCTTTTCAAGGAAAAACATCAACTGAATTCATTAGAACAGTTTGAAAAGCAGACTTTTCAGTTTCTACTGGTCTAATAATATATGCTTTCTCCAAAAGAGATAAAAAGGTTGGTTTAACTATAAAACAATCAGTTCATACGGTTAAACAGAATAATTGTCTCAGGTTTCCTTCTCCATCACAGGGGGGTTGACTAAGTTAAATATTTATTTACTTCAGGTATGTGATTTATTGAGAAAAGTGCTAACAGCCATGAATATTTCTGTACAGAAATTACAGAAGATTCTCTAACTTTAACTGGCTTTTCTTTCTGTCAAGGAATAGAAAAGGGAGAGAGAAAAAATCCTAAACTGCTTTCCTCCTGTAGAGGAAGTGGCTGGACAATTCTCTCTGCTCTCACTTCAGATGTTCTTAAACAGAACAAAGAGTTTAATCTTTTCTTTCTTTGTATCTAAAGAAGTCTTTGTAGCACACGGCTGCTGAATGCCCTTTGTTTAAAAGAAGAAATCCTAGTATTTATTTGAATCAGGTGGTCATTACATACAGTCAGAGAAGGGTAGTGTGAAAGCCAAACCAGAGCGCCATGTGAGATGATCATGATGTCTCAAGATGTAAGGAAGAATGGGTCTAACCTGGGCTTAGTGGGAATCCCCAAACAGAAATTTCATCCAAATCCAAAACAGGATATACTTATCAGCAAAATCCATATATGCTGTAAAACAGGTTAGAATATACATTAAGAGAAACATACATTAACTAAGCCTTCAGTGTAACCTTATTTAAATTATTACAAGAAAAACATCAAGTAGTCCAGCACTTTATTCTTGAGTTCAAGAGGTCACCTGGGCTTTCTTCAATATATCAAATATTTCCTTCCAATAAATGCATTTAGAAACTAAACATTAAAAGAAACCTTGGTCTCTATGCTCTCTCACTGGATACCGATCAAGTTACAGAAATCATTACAACCTACTTGTAATAGGTTGCAATATCTAGTTACAGCCAACAATCAAATCTCATACAACAAATATCCAACTCTGCTCGATTTCAATCTCAATAGGAATGGGGGTGGGGGAAAGCTTCATGATGCCACATCAAGGCAGTGCAGGTTGTAAAGATTCTTCTTGCTCATCCTCCACAGAGGCAGGAAGTTGAAAACCTCTGGTTAAATCCCATCATAATGAAACCTCTGGTACAGAACCCAGCACTTCTACAAGAAGCAACAACTAGACCAGGCAACTTTCTGGACAGTCTTTCTCCAGCACAAAGGTAAACTCAACTCTTGAATTTCTTAGCAAACACAGCTCTTAGTGAAGGAAGTTCAATAGCGCTGAGAAATGACCAACACACTGCTAACTAAAGCTCGCCCTGCCTTAGCTGCAGCGGTACTCTGTTATGCAGTGATGTATTTGAAAATGACTATGTTACACAGCTACAGTATAATAGCTGTGTGCTTGCACCTGAAGTTTTAATTGTTGACAGCTATGGTTGAGCATCCGGGATTAAAATTTACTGCAACACCAATGCACTACTATATGCCAACTGTGCCTTTGCAGTTCTGTCAGCTGCTATAAAACCCCTTCATTTCAATTTGTTCAAGTCATTTAGTTCAATGACCAGCTCATCTAGTTAATGCATCTTCACTCCCAAAGCTGTATAAATTTGAGATGCTAGAGGATAAGACTTATTAGCTCCAAGAGGTGACAGGGCAGAGTATTCAGAATCCAAACCACTATGAACAAAACACTTTAAAAAAGTTTCATTTTCTTTGTAGAGCTAGTTTGCAAGGTTTATATTACAATAAATATATTTTTAGAAAGCTAGTTCTCTGCACTTTAATGCAAGTAGAAGTTTTTTCAGAAATATTACATTCAGTTATGTCCTATTAGTTAATGTTTACACTGTCAACATATCATTTTTGGCAAAATATGTAAAAGGGCAAAAATTAAATTCAATACTAAATTTCCAATCAACAGGTTTGAACAACTACCATTAAGTGGTTTGAAGGGAGACAGACATAAAACATACACTAAAGCCTACACCTATAAATGTGAAATAACACCTCTCAGTCCCATTCATCTGTCAACCACACCGTCTGCTCTTTCTGGCAATTGCCAATACGCGCTCTACCTCTTGCCAAAGTTCACTACTTGTCTCCAAGTATTTTCTTCCACCACTGTACAATACATTGTCATTTCAGACTAAGACAAAGACTTTCTGAAAACTGGCTGCAGGTTGCAGCAGGTTCACGTGACTGACTTAGGGGAATCTCTACTTTAGCACATACAGGAATTCTCCTTCCACTATCAATGTTTTTTTTTGTCATTGTTGTCGTTTTTTGCCTGTAATCAGCTTATAAAAGCTGCAAAGCCAGAAGGCTGTAGGGAGGCCATATTTAGTGTAAGAGTTATTGGTTCTGAATAGATAAAAATTTCAGGCACATGAAAGTGCGCTCCAGAGCCAGGCTGAGTAATGAGACCCCAAAAACAACCACCTTTAGGCCTCCTCCCAGCGTTCTTATCTGTACACAATCTCTGTGGCTTATAAAGCAGCATCAAACAGAAAAATGGAAAAATCTTATGCAAGCTAGGACTAATACAATTCTTAAGAACAAAAATTCTAACTATGGTTGGTAGAAAGCACTCCAAACCTTTACGGGGAAATGTAGGAAGAAATACAAAATCAAAACTTGTGTAAGATTGTTTGGACTAGTGAGTATCTCAAAGTATAAAAGCACATTCATTTTGCAAAAAAAGCTCAAATAGGATTAAGTCAGAAATGATACTGGTGAATTTCAATTTATAATGGGACAGAAGCAGGAAGATTTTTTCTTAATTTTTAGCAGCGAATTTACTTGAGAAGAGAAAGTATACAAATGCATCTATATGCCACAGGATACAAAAGCGAACTCAATATAGAAGTCTTCAAGAAGGAGGCACCATATAGTTAAGCAAGCTTTCTGGAACAGGAATAGTCTCTTTGACAGTGTCTCTTCATGAAAGCAATTGTACAGTACCCCACAGTATCCAGAGGTGCAGCTGTATAGGTGCTGTGACATTGCTGCAGCCTCTCCACCTTATAGTTCCACCTAGCTTAACACCAACTCCAACGGGCACTTACCCAAGGAATTATTTAGCTCTAATACTACAGTATGCTCTGTGTAATGAATGCTCTGAAACCAGCCCACAAAAATTAAAAATAACACAAAAGGCAGTGTATTGTGCATACATCAAACCCGCTGTAAAACTAGAGATGGAAAATGATGTATCACACTCCTTTTTGCTAATACATCAACAGAATACCTATAAATATGCAATACTAATTAACATTCAGATCCACTCAGAAGTGGCTCAGGATCACCTCCTTCCAAATGTATAATACTCTTTATGTTGCTCCTTGGGCAGTCTTAAGAACGAAACAGGCAGATTAAAAATTCTTACTAGAGAAAGCAAGTTGTTGAAAAAACAATCTTTCAATATTTATGTTTCACTATTAAGCCATAACAGATTGTCAAAGTACACATATACCTACAATAAAAATTGGAGTACGCAAAATAATACTGGCAGAATTATATCCACCTCTGGTCTGATAGAGCAAAAGGCCCTAAAGTCATATTTAGACTTGTGCATATACCAGATTTTTTTTTAAAAGTCATGCTTACTTGAACTCTCTGTATGAGATGAATTTCATAGCTATGCAATTTTATTATCAATCTTGAAACCCTATTCTTACCTCAATCAACAGAAATACATATAGATGTGCACAGTCTAGATTTCCAGCTGGTGATATAGACATCCACAGTCACCATCAGCTCAGGTTTTACATCATTAATGCAAAACCACAGAAACAGACACATGCGTGCACAAAAATAGCTTATCTGTATGTTTACAGAATGCTAATAAAGATAGTAATTGTTACACTGGGATCTAATTATTTGCAGGTTTTGTTTAATAACAAACAGAGAGCAAAGTTTCATGCTACGCTTAATCTAGTCTCACCATGGACTGCCAAAAGGACTTTCCCTGCAGTGGCCACCCATGTCTGTCTGTACAGCCATCTCCCCTGCACCAGATCTAGCAAACATGTGGTCAATCAGATCAGACTGCTGATCCAGAGAAACTCTAATCATGTTTTCTTTTCGGATTGTCTGAAGAGCCAGCTCAGTCTGTGCCACAGGCTGGGGAAAGGAGAAGAGCACAAGAGCACCACCTTTTAGAAGTAATGTACCTTTAGTTCAGATCCACCACCACGGGAAACTACAGCCCCAGCAAAACTGAACC
Organism: Anseranas semipalmata; assembly: GCA_013399115.1. Classification (NCBI taxonomy): domain Eukaryota; kingdom Metazoa; phylum Chordata; class Aves; order Anseriformes; family Anseranatidae; genus Anseranas; species Anseranas semipalmata. The sequence goes on along the minus strand of VXAA01002186.1, from coordinate 37,333 downwards.
AAACAGCAGGCCAAATCTGGCCACAGTAATATGTGGCAGTAAATCACACGCACGCAGGATCAGCTACAACGATGTGCTAATAACATTATCCGCTGAAATGTTGCTCTTATACACAGGCATTAGAACATCATCCACTCTGCTTCAGGACCACACAAACACACATCCTGTCCTTTCTGACATCTGCTGTAAAGCACAATGTTCAGCTAATACTAGTAGACTTAATTCTCCAGTGAGTGCCTAACTTCATCCAGCTCTTCCCCTGGTTATGGCTTACTGTCAGAACGTCTACTAGTTCTTAGGTGTTTTTTTTTTTTTTTCTTTTGCATGAGTACCTAAAACATATGCTGTGAACTGTTACTATCAATAAGCTAGAACAAAATACCACATTATCTTCGACCCCAGAGTGTCTTAAGCTATACTTAAGCCAGTATACTCACGGGGAAGACTTTATGGAATAATCAATAAAGGAGTAAAAGACAGCACAGCATCTCCTCCAGAGGAAAAACAGAGGGCACAGAGCAATTTAAAAACCATGCCAATAACAAGAAAGGAAAAACTAAAGTGGAAAAGGAAACCAAAAACACATCCTCTCAACAGAGCTCCCGGTGGAGTAGAAGACAAATCCACAAAGCCTAATTTTTGGTATCCAGCTGAGATGCAGTAAAAAGCTCGCTCCGGGTGCTCCGCGCTCCCCATCAGCCCCATACAGAACAAACCCAGCTGGTCAAAATAACCTAAGGTACACCAACTGGGGAGTAAGCAAGTATCCAGTGACCTGTAATTTGACTACCTACCAGCCTGTTCTGTGGAAGGAAGGATCAGGATGTCCCCCTATTCCTGACTGAGGCAGGTTAGCCCCTAAAAAAAATGCTGCTTTTCCCCCTCTTGGCAAATTGCCTAGGAATTCTTCTGTTTTCTCTCTCACACACTGTGTTCTTCTTAAAAGAGGCTGCTCCCAGCTCTAACTGCTGCCCACACTGAAGGCACTGACAATGTGTGCACAGGAAGACAATTACATTACCGCTACCACCCTACCTCTCAAAAATAAGTCATGAAACTACTCATGTCATGTACACACAAAACAAACTGGCAGAATGACACTAAAGCTTATCAAATTATTCTGATTACAGAAATACACAAAGATGGTAATAGTCATTAAAGATTTCTAAATATAGAGGGGATCACACTGCAGTGAAATAACTAACTTCAAGAACGTTAGGCTTGTTAACATGTACTGACTGTAGTAAGTTTATTCTGTTTTGCACTTGCAGGGTTGAAAAAAGGAAAATCGTGATGAGCTGTCAGACCTAACACCACATAGGCACTGGAATTCGGCACCACAAGCCTCATCCTTGCTCCAATTAAGTTGTGACACAACGACATCGATTTTAATGGGCTCAGGATGGGATCCTGGCAAGAGTTTCTGTCACCAGTGACCCAAATCAGAACTCAGTTGCTTTGCTTGAAGCAAAAAGCTGGTGTCCTTGTCACTAATGCCAGAAGCCCTCCTCCCCACAGCAATGAATTTTTCAGGGACATTTTCTATGTTATATATCTACTCTTCGAGCTGTACTCCTCTTGAGAAGTCTCTACAAAGATCAAGAAACTTTTCATATACAAACAATGATAATTTTCCTATTCATTTTTTAAAAAACAAAAGTCTTACATACTGAAAATATTCTGTAGGATTTAAACCTACATCAGAAATTATTCAAGGAGAACCCAACTCTAAATATAAATGCAACGACAGGACATTGCAGTCCATGTATACTTTAATATAGTTTCTCTACAGGCAAGCTTTCACTGCATGCAACTCCTACACAAAACGTGTGAATTAGGAAAAAAAAACTCAATACTTACTTTTCTGGCCATATGTTTAAACAATCATTACCAATTTTAGTCGTTTAAAGATCTAAAGTCCTGAGGAGGTACAATGGAAATACCCAGTACTCAAATGTAATCATCACTTAAATAAGTACTTAACAAACTGTATTTCAATGATTTGAGGTCCCAGTACAATGAACAAACAAAATGACATTATTAACGGAGTTTTTCACAGTTATTTGCTAATTAATCATTGTATTCAGAGATGAAAACTAGTGCCACAGGACATTACCAGAACACTATATCTGATGCATATGCATCATTTTTTTCACAGATTCCTTGTGGCAGTGCTACCTTTTCAAATCCTACTCATGTTTCATATCACTGCACACCAATGCACAACCACAATTGTGCTATTCTTTGTACACAGTAAAGGACATAGATAGAGTCTATACAGTAATCTTCTGGTATTTTTTAATATTACAAATTGTAGAAGGAAAAACCCTACTGTGATCATTGAACCACGTCATGATCTTTCCTAGGAAATCTCTGCAGAGATAAAGATAACACAAACTAACCTTTAGAAATCAGATGAGGGACACAGCTATCATAACAATGGTAACTGAGTTCAAATGCACAATCTGCAGGGAATAGGAATATAGCATACTCCACAAATTATTTTTATTTCTTTATTTAATGCAAGTGGAAATGGTATTTTCAAGGCTCCATTTGAAAGCCCTATGCTAGAACAAAAAAAAAAGGTAGATATGCTGAATGACTTTATTAATCTTTGTATTTTTGATTTTTAATGTAAATCAAAAGACAGTTCTAACACACAACAGCCTTCATCACTGTCAACAGCAACTCAGGAGCAACTTGTACTTAAGAAACATTATTATGCTGGAGACTAGCAGCTTGCAGCAGAAGCCTTCTACATACTTCAGGAGACCAGACGACACATCAGCATGTGTAGTAGCTCTGCCTGGCTGCTTTTTGAAGCAAATGGGGGAATGGAAAAAGCAGTCAACTGATTCTCATTTCCAGAGAGTGTTTCTTCCACAAGCTTATGCCCTGAAAATGCAAGACTGTCAGAGTGAATGTATAAAACTGGCAATCTGAAACATTTTTATATGAAATGCCCAGAAGTGGGGTATTAAGCAACCATATAAACGTGTATGTAGTATAGTTACAGACAGACAAAATGAACTTATTAGTAAACATAAGCTGTTGTTATCTCTACTGCGTGACTTTGAGTTGTGTTGTGTATGCATGTGCAACAAATGCAGTCATAGAGAACATGATATGAGAAATAAGATGTTAGCAGTGAAATAACTTTACTTGGCATAAAATGCCAGAAAAATATTATTGTCCTGTAAATATGCAAAAGTGTCTAATAACTGCAATCTGTTTTTTGTTTACATGTGCTACTATAAATTACAACTGCTTCACCTTGTCTTAGCCATGATTATACTTGTGGTTATCTCTGATTAAAATCCAAGAGTTGTATAAAAACCTGTTTAAATAGCCACTCCAGTATCTCAATATTTTACATTTATTAATATGGCATTTTAGCTTACAGTGGTAAAGGATGTTTTGTGCCTGTCCATCAGCATATTTATAGGTTCGTAAATATAAGCGGCTTGAGGGTATTTTCCACAGCACCAGGAAATTCCTCTACCAGCAGCAAGAATTGAGTGCTTAATAAATAAATAAAACCTGAATTTGCATTTGGAAATCACTTTCATATTGAAAAAAAATGCATTATTCCATTTAGAAGCATGCATTTGAAGTTTTTAGTTTGCTAACTGAAATGCTTCCCCTCCCCAGTCTTCTCCTAGTAAAGGATATAGATAGACCACCAATAAAATATGAGGTGCCTATTACGTGCCAGTGGCTCCTACTGACCGACTCAGGTCTCTAAAGCGACCCTCTTTAGAGATCAACAGGAGATTGCTTTCTTAAAGAAAAAAAGTATCAGAGAGCAGAGAAGTACAAGTTTCAAGAGCCTTTGGCAAGGAGAATGGTGTGTTTATATAGCACATGTGAATGCCTTCAGGAGAAGAGATAAAAAAAATCTCAAATTATATTCTGCAAGGTCTTTCGATTAAGCTTCTCTATTTTTCTTCTGCCCTCTTTCCTGGAATTGTGGTGTCATGGGTTTGAAAATTGTAATAGAAGTCAAAGTGACTTATGAAATGGAGTAGTAGGATAGAACACAATGATGAGAGTGTTTTTTCTTAATTTCTTTTTAAGAATTCCCTTGCACCATTATAAAGGAGCTTATAGGTGTCTCACAATGCTCCATAGTGTTCGTGAATACATAAACAATGTATTTAAGATAGCAGATGATCTGAGGAGAGCTAAAACAAAGCATGAGGCAGGAAAAAAAAAACTGTATCTCATGTTACCATGATGCTGAAGAAGCCTCTTGGCTATCTGAGGCATTCTGCACATTATTAAATTTGAGCATGTTTTGTCAATACGGTTTGCTGATAACATAAAGGCAGTAGATGCTAGGTGAAGAGGACTTGTATTATGTTTTAAACAATTTAACTGCTGTTGCTCTCAGGTGTATTGCAACTAATGAAATTTTCATGGGTGAAAATGTGTTGGTTTTTTTCCCCTCAGGTCAGGCAAGAAGCTCAACTCCTATAGTAAGAATTGTCTTCATCTCAGAGATGTTGCTAGAGCTATGTCAATTCATACAATCTAATGATCTGCTTTTTAATTTTTTTTTTCTGTGGTGAAAGAGTTTTCAGATACAAAATTGCTTTTAACCCAAAATGTTATTTTGGGGGTAGAGCTTATCTCTTCTGCCAAACTTTTCATCACATTGTTATAATGTTTTGTAAGGCTGCCAGATTCACAGAGAGATGAAGATCAGACAACCCTCAGACAATTAAGCATTCTTTGAAATATCATTAAATAAATTAACTTTAATTGACTTTGAGATAACTATAAGACCGAGATTCACCAATTATTAGCAAGATAGTTTCAGGTATCATACACAGACCCTTTTTACTTCTCCTGTTAACTCTTCATCAGAATGGAAGAAGGTAATAATTAGTTTAAGTGCCTTTATTAAAAGAGAAGTCTTCCATGTTCATTCTATGATCCTGAAACACAGCTTCACAGTTTATAAAGTCAGAAGGACCACTCTTCTCATCTCTCGCTCCCTTCCAGGACTTATCTGCAAACTACACAGCCTTAAGGAGAAATTCCACTTAAAGATTGATCTTAAGTGCAAATCCATTTATCCTTTTAAAAATTAGTTTATTTACTGCAACTTATCCAAAAGCAACAGAGCTCCTCAGCAGAGTACTAAAAACTCGGAGGCAAGTAATCTGCACTTGCAGATTAAAAATGCCTATTTTTAGCAGCTTACCACCATCCTCAGTTAGGAATGAAATGAAAACCAAGTTGTGATCGTCACTCTCGTTTTGGTGTTTAATGAACAAGGTAAGCTGTTCTGAGTTGTGATTTGGTAGGTGGTAGCAACCACTGGCCACAGTCTAATATTACACATAACTGGTTAAAGTATAGATTCTTACACTTGTGAGATCATTTGCTTCTGAACTGTCAGTGACCTGTAAACACACAATGCCATTTTAGATGTGGGAAGCCACTTGTTTTCTCATTTGCTGACTTTATTGCGGGTCTCTGTGAAGTGTGAACATTAAGTTTTGCCAGAACAGAAAGATCACCTAGAAAGGAGTGGGGGAAAGAAGTCATCTTCTCTTTTTGTTTCTTCCCAGACCAGTCTTCAAAAGCAGTAGGAGCCAAAAACTCTTGCAGAGCAAGCTCCTATGAAGTAGGCTTCTGGCCCCGTTATAGTGGTAAGAAGCGCAAAAGGATTAAATGAATGTGTCTAGTGCCTCTGTAAGCTCTTTATCGACAGCATCGACCTGCTCACTGTGAAGCAGGTTGATGATGACTAGGTAAAGATGTAACAAAAGGTCAATCATCCAAAACCTTCCTCCCTCCCCAGAATTACTGGCAAAGGGTTTTGCTAGTTAAAAGGTATGAATCCCCCAACAAAGCTGTTTTTGAAAATATAATTAAGAAAATTTAACATACAATAGCCATAAGATAAAACAGAAATGACACCAGGCTTAAAGAAAACTGGATTTTGCTGGCATGCTGTATAGAGTACAGAACTAAGAGCTGATTAATTAAATTAATCACTTATGCAACCAAGTGAAACTTGAACTATAGAGCAATAAAAACACCTCATATAGTAAGGCAAAGGCATTTGGGATATCCACTAATTCAAAAGACTGTTAATCTTCAAACTTGATAGTTAGAATGAACCTCCCCTCTTTAAACCCTAGGGGTTAGATATAGCTCATATGAACTGCTGAAATGAGAAAATGCAAGGCATGTATTAAATATCCCAGAGGCAGCAGTACTCAGTCCTCTAACAGGCATTCAGCCTAGCTCTTTATACCTGAATGCTCTAGTGAGCTCTTTGTGTATGCTACACTAGATGGTATTTTTACCATGACATCAACAACTATATATCATCCTCCTTTCTCTTCCTAAGGTGGACTCTAATTTTCTGTACTCAATACAGATTAATCTGTAAGCCCTCTTTTTCTAAAATGTTTTTTATTCTGTTCAGGAAGTAAAACGAGGAAGTATTAGGGGTGTACACTTTTTCTACATTCCAAAGAGGAAAGTTTAAAATAAAACAAAAAACTTTAAGTTACTACTAGAACCGAAAAGTTGCCTGTCAGATCAGAATAAAAAAACACTAACAAATATTTGTAGAGGGAAATACGACATCTAAGTTTAATAGGATACTAAATTACAAAAATATGGGTGTGGCAAAGCTAGATTAATCTCACTGAGCTTCTGAAGTCTATATTGTAGACTTGCACAGGGGAACTAATCTATGCTCCCTTTACAGTTAGAGACTAAAACAGACATTTACAGGATGGAAATGATTGAAACAATTTAAGATTTTCTCCGCATCAAGCAAATTGTACCCATTATTCATTTATACCTTTAATTTATTTTTCTCCCAATTGACTTAAAGGAAGCTTGGATGAATAGCTCTAAATCAGATGTCTTCATTGTGGAGAACAACTCTTTTCCTTAGGCTTCATGGGAGCTTGCCTTTCCAATCCAGCAATGAAATTCATTTGCAAAGTACAAAACCCACTTAGTTATGGAACTTTTATTCTATTTCAATAGGACTTTGACATCTATAGGTCTTAGTGCAACTGCACTTCATGACCACTGACTTTATCAGCTCCAGGATCTGTTCAGGGCCCTACACATACAGAAACAAAGACAGCACTTATTCAGCTAGAGAACAAGTGGTATTAAATAAAAAAAAAAAAAAAAAAAAAAAAAAAGAAGACATCTTTATATCAGGTGTTACCTACTGCTCATCTTGACCAAACAGATATTTTACAGCTTCTTTTAAGAGTAGATGAGGAGATATATCTATGGTGCATTCTTGACCAGAGTTCTTGTTTATAACCTGCAGATACAGAAATTCCTTAAATATGCCTGTTCCGATGCACTAATCCTACTGAAATCCCAAAGAAGTTTAACAGACATAACCTAAAGGAAATTTATTGCTGTCATTTTTTAAATCAGTAAAGAAAGTTAGGTCTTATTGCAGTAAATTCTCACAGATGTTTTAGCATCAGCCAAATCTGAGAAGGAGCCAGAGAATTTAAAAAAAAAAAAATGCCCTAAAACTCTCTCAAGAGATGTTTTCTGTTATCTCCTATAAATATAAAAATAAACTACAAATGCAAAAAAATACACAAAAAACTTAGAAAAATATGTGCACGCACCCAAATATATGTGCTCCCCAAATATATTATCATAATAATTCCTTCAAACAAACACAGTTCAGAACCAAGTTTTACAATAGGAATATATCAACCAAAACCAGTTTCTAAGACAGCAGACACACAAACCTTAGAAGATTTCTGGAGTGGAAGGAGACAGTTCTACATAATTTCTTGGTTAAAGTTAACTCCAGTTCATATAAATATCAGTATAACTGACATAGCAGGTCATTACCTCCCTAATTACCTTCACAGGAGGTACAACATCTCCAGTCATGCACAACCTTCAGTAAAAATAATAATTTATTGCCTAACAGTAAAGATGTTTCATTGTCTAAATACAGTATGGCACAGGCAACTGTATATCATACTCCAACTGTTACCTTAAATAATACTGTGAAATCCCTCTGGAAATTCCCCAGAACAGTTGAGGAAAACTGGGGGAAGTGACAATATTTCACTGAGAAACTCAAGAATTTCTAGTAACCAGTCATATATCTGTAAGGATTAGTGAAAGTAAAAATCCCTCTTCACCAATGCTATGCAAATTACTTGCAATCCACAGATTAATCCACCAAATATAATATAAGTTGACCAATTCTTCCTCTGTCAGAACAAACAAACAAAAACCCCAGCTCTATGTCAAATTGAAACTTAAGCTGTAAACAAAATTTTCAGCAAAATAGAATGGGATCATAAGCATCAGTGAAAACAGATTTTCCAATTTTTAACATTCACGCAAGCCACTAAGTTTTAAATGTCATTTAAGTATACTACCTCAAATAAGAATATGTGCATAACTACAAGATTTTTAAGATGACTTGATTTTTTTAAAAATATTTCACTGTCATTTTCAAATGCAAAAATATATCTAAAAGAAAAACAAATGAAATAGTGATGTACAAAGCAGAACAAAAACAAAGTTTTCCATGTTACGGAAAATTCTGACATTTCAACATACTTTACACCTTCACATCCACATTTAGGTAGAATTTCAGAGTAAAAAAAATCTGAAAAATGTTTACAAGTATTCTGAGTGATTGATCATTTTCCAGGTCCTTTATTTCAACACGCAGAACTGCATTTCTTCCCAATTTGTGATATTTTTTTTTTCCACAAATGGCTAATTGCAACATCCAGTGCTGAGGGAAAAATCTTTTCCTTCAACAGTTTACTCATGGACCATTACTCATGGACTAAAAAAAAAAAAAAAAAGGTGTTGTGAACAGAAATGAGTAAAAGACACCAACTGACTGAAGCTGGTACCTTGGAAATGTCTATCAGCTAGGCTGCAGAAGTCACAATGTCCTATATCTCATCTGATCAAGAGGAAATTTCTACAGTGTTATGGAAACTTCAAAAAATAATATAAGGTAAAGTTTGAAGTTACCAATTTAAGTAATGTTTTATTATAGAGCTAAAACAATATTTTCCGCTGAAACAAATTGAGTATTATTTTAATACTGAAACAGCTTTATGTTAAATAACATTTAACTGAATGTTTTTGAAAACTCAGATTTTCAGTAAAATTCATATTTTTCTTGCAGAAAATTCTTTTGGATGAGTCTTTATTTTTCTTTTAGAAGACTGTTGGAGAATAATGCTGTACAGCACTGTCTCTAGCTAAGTCCTTCTCCTGTAGCAACCTGGAGGCTCTTGCCCAGCACTACAATGAGTGGGATGTTGCTGTTTGTACCAGGTATAAACACAGAACCGGATCCTGTCAGCGTACTTGGTTTGCAGAGCTACTTTTTCTCTTCGCACAATGGTGGTGAGCACTGTGTGGAAAGTGGTGGGCCTTGGAGGAGAACAAGAGACCCTTCCTGAGACAAAAGCCTGCCTTGCCATAGTTCTTTTTAGAACCTATGGAGTGGACACAAGAGACACCACCTCAGCATGTTTCTAGTAGATGTGTATTCCCTCAGGTAGAAAACAAGCATATGTAGGTAAGTATATCTTATACCAATTCTGTGAGACCAAGTAAGATTTTTCAAAATGCCCGACTTCAGGGAATGCAGTACTGAGCTGCACAGTCTGAGATGGCAAAGCTGTGTTGACTGCTTACATACAATCTACATGTAACTCCTGTAATGAAATGGAGGAAAGTTTCGAAGTACCACTGATGCACTTCCAAGTTCTGGTTTGTATGTAATATGATTATCAATCTTTCTCTTCTTAAGCACAGTAAGAACAACATTTTGAAAATGGCATTATTCTTTAAAACTCCAGGAAAAGTACTCTCTCTCAACATGTCTTTTTTCTACCTTTCACTCTTCCTCCACCCACCCCCCTTCCTGGTCAGGTTCCACCTGACTCCTTGAGCCTCTCACTTTTATTTGAAAACGATGCTCAATGTATAGAACTACCCCCTCCTCCCCCACAAAAAAACAAAGCAAGAGACATATATGCAGTTAACCTGAGACATAGATTACTCCTCTCATAAACACTGCATAGATACAATTCCTCCTTTCTTTCATTTCTTCAAGAGAAAGGTTTGTGTTTCAGACTACCAAAAACTGTTTGGATTGACATGGTTTAATGGAAAACTTGTTAGCGTTAGGTCATAGGTTGCACTGGATGATCTTGGAGGTCTTTTCCAACCTAAATGATTCTGTGATTCTGTGATTTACACACCCCTAAGTTTTTCAGTAAAGGTGTGTCTCAAACAGATTCTTACTTAGGTAAGAATTTACATCCGGTTTACATCTACCGGAAGCAGATCAAGTTCTTCCTTTTCATGAGTAATTTTGTAGTATATGGCCTTTTTTATGGACCCTTTGGGAGATGAGAAAGTTGTTTCTTCAGAGGGTTGGACAGGAGGAGCCTACACCCCCACCCTGCAGAAAGCCTTCTCCTGCACCCACTTACAGCTCAGATGTATCAGAACTGACCCTGTGGCCAGGAAACACTAAAACTGCCACAGGACGTACCAGGAATCTTTTCAATGTTATTTGTCCAGCCCAACAGGATTCACAAACAACCAACTATTTTTCCCCAGCAGCACCCCAATGTCTTCAGCAACTCAAATATCCCATGTGAGATGTTGGATGGGGGACTCCAAACCTCCTTGACACACAGTGCCCTGAGTCACAGACCTCACAGCTCTGGCAAGTTATGGAAGTTGACAGATTCAGACTACACCCTTGGCAACATAAGAGCAAAAGAATCCAGGTTAGTAAAACAGCATACTCAGATATAATTTTTAAAACACCCACATCTTTTACATGCCACTGAACAAGTTTCTTCCTGAAAGATCACTGGTTTCCACCACAAACCAGCCACTTTGTGCTGTTTTCCCTGCCACTTAGAAAGAACAGCAGTCTGTTATTTCATTTACTTGATTTTTATTAATTCACAACAGATTTCCCAAATAACTCTGATAGGAATACTTGCATGTTGTATTACAAACTTACAAAAACTAAAAAGAGCCCAGTGGAAAACAGGTGGCCCCAGTTTTACTGATCACAATGGGACACAACTAAAACTCGGGAGGAAAAAAAAAATTAAGATAAAAATTTTTACAAGTTTATTTTCTTTGCTAGTATAAAATATAAAGCAATGATGACACATATATGTCCCCAATTCTTTGCTCATTTTCTTTTTACAGACTGGCAGATTACATATTTTTTCCCATTTTTTTTAAACGTACAGAGTATGCTATATATTATGCAAGTGTTTTACATTATAAAAAAATTACCACACATATTGGATTCTGTTTTATAGTATCATGATTGTTTAGTCTGTACAGCTAATAGTTCTCTAATATTTCTCTCTCACTTAATAAAAAACTTAATCCTAAAGATTTCCTTTTATTTTTAAGCAGAACATTTCATATTCATATGAGACATCTGAGCACTGGCTATCCACAAAGTTTCACTTCATTTCAGTGTTCATAATATCAATTTTCTAGTTGTCTTATATTCACATATATTTAAAGATTTTTCTTCCAGCAAATCTACACTGCTTGTATTAATCTCCAGTGGAAAGCTTCATCACCGTACCAAGGCTGACAATAAAAACAGAAGTATGAGATTAAAAAAATTCAAATAGGCTCCAGCTAATGGAATCTAAATCCAAGAGCAAAATCCATGGCTTGGCTTTTATTCATTGCTATTTAGAATCTATATGAATGTAGATTTTTTTTTTTCTCCTTACATCTTTCTATTGCTAAGAAACTTGCTTCCCACTGTTACAGACAATGGAGGCTTAGAGAGCAGAAACAGTTTCAAGGGGTGGTGCACATTAAATACTACTTCCCAGCCCTAAAAGCACACACTGGCTTTTCTCTTCATTTGGACAAAAAGACAAGGAGGCTAATTGAAAACCCTTATCTTGGCCCATTTCTATTGCTTTATCTCAGTTAAGTACAAAACAGAGTTTAATGCAGGAATCACTTCATAAAATCCTAAGTACAGTTAGACTTAATGATAATTCTTTGATCTGGCCTTCAACATCTATTGCACTCGTTGAAAATGGACCTTTTAATTAGACATATAATGAATCTCTAACTGCAGTTGTATTTTAAAAATGGAGCTGTAACATAACTTCATTTGTATCCATACAGAGTTATTATCAGCTTCCTTTAAACTCCACTCATAACAGTTCAGAAACTCTAGTTTTTGGGTGCAGAATGTCTCATTTTTTCTTGCGCCAAGATTTAAAATTCATAATAAACAACCTATGGTTTAGCAGGTTTGATTTCTGAAGTGAAATCCACATATTATTCTATTCATATATTATTCTTTTCATTGTGATAGTTTGATACCTTCATATGTCACTTTGTTTCCACTGATGAAAATGTTTATACTAATTAGATTGTATCTTGCAAGGATGTGATCTGTATCCCTTAGAACTGAAACTAGTAGTGCAGGTCAAGCTCACTAGTAAGTTCAACAGCAAGGAGAAATAGAGGTACTCTCTCCTTCCCTTGTCAGCATTAAGTATTTCCAAGGATGTGTGTGTACGGGAGGAAAAAAATGCACTAGCCACAGTTCTCTATTTTCACTGCTCAAGTATTTCAGCTTTTCCTTCTAACTAAAAAAAGCCTTGCTCATTTTTGTCAACTGTACAATCAGTGATTTTGCTTCCATTTTCAAAACTATTTTGGTTTTGAAAATTATTAAATGTTTTCCGCAAAGTATTGCTGTATTTATTCTTGTCAAATTTTACTTCTTTCAATGTTATTTTATTCTGGGTGATACCTTGGCATGCTCAGGTAATCCTAGAGGAATAAGACATTGTGCAACATCAGTGCAACAGGACATTCACTGAAACGTTAGACTCCTACTGATGGACCTCTCCGTGCTCAGGGCTGTGACTTTGATGCTTGTTCCAATTGTTGCTGAAGTGAAGGACTGAAATCCGCTCGTGTCTACTTGTACTTCTTCAACTGAAAAGCATTACATACCTATTCCTGTTGGACTCCAAACATCTCTGTGGATGCCATGAAGCACATACCACATGAGAATTTCACACGTGTTAATAAAGTGTGATTGAAGCCTCCTTGCACATTGTTAAAACTTTCCCAGTGTGTCTTGATAGATGATCAGAAATAAAGGTGGCTTGTATATATTTGACTACAGTACTGCTTAAAGGTTGTATTTGACAATAAAAGTAAATTCATCTAGGGACTATATGACATTTAAGACCTAATACCAGAGAACTAAAGAACCTTTATGACAGGAAATTCTTAAGGAAACTCAGGAACACATATATATATATGATCATATAACACATTACACATTACCGTGAGAATTATAGAAGCAAGTTTTTAAAATAAGACCTAATGTGTATGAGATCATAGCTGAACACAATCACCCTATGCCAAGATGTTTTTATGGTAATTACAAAGAAGTTATGACTGAAAATGACCACCTTAGAATACTGTTTTATCGTGTAAACAGGACTTCATTCATACACCACACAGCAGGGCAAAAGACAGATTTTCCTGTATTTTTACACAGATGTGCTGCTTTTATTCTTTTGTATTTACACGTATGCATACAAATCGATAAAAAGAAATAATGTTCTATGTTCAAAGTGTGAGTCTGGGCACTGGAAACTGTAGTTTCCTTCTTCGGGAAGTTACAATGAGTGACTCACCTCCCAGTACAGAAATGGAGCAGCACTCACAGGGACAGCACTCACAGAAAAAGTACCTCCCTTTTCTAATCCATCCAGTTCATTAATATCCTTCCGCTTATATACACTGCCATTCTTCTTAAGACTCAGACTTCTTTCATGTTCTCCTATATTTATATAAATATAAACGTCCTTGTCAGCTTTCCTCCCGTGTAATCCCTCTCTTGCACCATGATCTCATTGTCCCATACTGCCTCTCTAGTGAGTGCACAAGGAATGCTCTTTTCTCACTTCGGGGCATCACTGAACTCCAGGGTGAAGTCTTTGATGCAGAAGGTATTAGTCCGTTTATACCATTCAGTCCCCCCAGGTACTCTTTTGGTAATTAGTATTAATGAAGAAAGATCCAGAACCCTGACAATTAGTTCAAGAAGGACAGTGTATATAATGGGTGGGTTGATTAAAGGTTTGGGGATCTTTTCCTCCTTTTTCAGTTCTCTTCAACAAAGATGCTTTATGTACGTAGCCTACAACGTTCTGAGCAACTCTGGAGGGAAGTTATGCTAGTTTGATAGGAAAATATCACAACTGCTCAGTTTATACAAAAGTCCAAGTATAGATGGTTTCCTTCACTGTATCAATTCTGAAGTTAATTTTGCTGNGTTGCTACGAGAAATTGAAGACTTAAATAAATCGGTATTAAAGATGACAGATGGTTGTGAAAATAAATTCCACTTGAACAGAGATGGATATAATACAAGAATACATTTCTGAGAAAAAACTGTTTTACAAGGCAATCATCTAGACCACATTAAATATTGCAAGAAATTGAAAATTATTTTCTGTTTCTGCTTTCCCATAAAATCTCTCAAGTCCCGCAAATTTAGAGGCATATTTAGCTATGTTTTGAGATCAATAACTCTTCATCAGCTTCCTTATTGAATCACGTAATCCTCTGCAGCGATTATTTCCCCTAGTTTCATGTCTTCTGTGTAGATTTATGTTACAGCATTATATGTCACTTCATTAGTGTAACACTCCACATGCATTATCTTCACTGTTCCTTGACAATCTTTGCAAATTCCTCATTCATTCTCCACTCAGTTTTCAAGGCAACTAATGGTCCAACCTCTGTAACTTCATTGAACAACTAATCCTACAGGACTGATAGGATTATGCTACAGTCTTAGGACTATAATATAGTCACTACACTCCTTTGCTACATGGCCTCCAAAGCAGGGATGGAAATACAGCAAATGGAGCTACCATAAGGTGCCTGCAACTCATATTTCACACTCCCAATAAGCCCTGCTGCATCTACATTTCATGTGTGGTTTTCCTTTCCCCCTCAAGAGTAAGCCCCTAATTCCCAGTAATGGAGTGGATTTTTCCCCCATTTAGCCTGGCTTCTCCACGATGGTTTCTGGGACCCTAGAGCTACTGTTTTACATTTTCCAAATTAAACCACATTTGGCATCTGTGGGCCAAGGCAGCTGGAGTGACCCAATCCTTCCGAGTTTGCTCACACTGTTACTTACTGTTTTCCTACATTCAAAACACTACCAACTAACTCAGAAAAAAAAAATACTTAAGTAAACTAAATCCTATAAATATACAAAACAAAGAGAAATAGATGATTGACAGTTCTTAGAACAAAGAGGGCCTAAGTTTTATAATGTGATAGTTGCTCCTTCCAGCTGAGCATAACCTGTTCTATTCCCAAAGTTTTCTACTACCCTAAGTTATTTTCACAGTGCCTAAAACAGCAGCGCAAGGACTTGAGTAAAGATTTTTTAACTATGGTTTTATCTATAGCAAAGCAAGGTACTAAGCTGCTACTGCAATTATAAACTAACACCATTAAAATCTACACTCAAAGTTAGCAGAATTTAAAATAAAATAAAAAATAACAGAGAATAGCATTATATCCTTACACATTTACAGAAATTGCTGGTTATCCTGGTAACCTGGAGCTATGCTCTAGGCAGTCTCCCAGGCAGTAGATAACAAAATCATTTTGGGATTCTTACTGACACAGATGTTCTCATAACACAGCCTTTTGATTTGAGAAGTTATTTGCTGCACTGGCTATGAATCTCATTCTGTAGCAAGACCAAAGTCTGCTCTGCTTATGGATGCCCATATATCTTACTAAATTGCATTGATGAGAGCTGCAGGACATAGTTTCAGCATGCTAGCAGTGGGACAGGTAGTTACAGTTTATCTTTTTTGTTAAAAAAAAAAAACCTTTTGTTTCTTTCTCATACAGTTATTGGGTTAATTACAACCAGACTTTACATATGAGTATATAAAGTAGCAGTTAGTAACCTCAAGTCACAGTCAATTATCTCAGCTTCTACTAGGGTTGAGGGAAAGAAAGAAGTATGTCGTAAAACCGTGCGTCTCTTTCACTTCACATAGTGCTTGCAACCAGGCTAGGAAATCTCAAGAGTTGTTTTGCTCTCTCTTCTTTCATATTCTAGATGAGTCTTGCTGTTTCAGTACAACTTCCTATCTTAACTTCACAACTGGACCTAGTTTTTTGGGGGTGAAAAAGACCCAATCCCTTTGTTTCTGTGTACTAATTAAAACATTTGGGTGCAGGAGAAGAGAGGCAACACATGTAATTTATCCTTTAGTTCCAACTCTTCAAGTATTATTCAATCATCTTTTCATAATTTCAGAACTCGATGCAGTAGCAGAATGCACACAGTACAACCAGGCCACAAACCAGATGGCATCACACAGTGTTCCTCAAATATTAAGATTAGGGATACATAATAAAGATGTATTTGCCAGTTAGTTCAGTATAGGTTTAGCCTTAACAGAAAAGGAGGAGGTTGGGTATCAGGAAGAAGCAAAAGGCACAGGGCAAATAAACTCCAAAGAAACCAAAATGTCCCTAGGTCTGTGCCAGCTTGAATCAACTCCTGAAGCCTCACAGGACCAAGTCAGCAATGACATCCTGATCCACAGCACAATGTGTCTTTATAATCTAATATTTAAATTGCTAACTCAAAATAGTGGTGGAAGACAACTGAAAACCACCAGAATAGAAGACTGATTAAGTTATCATGTAGCTGTATCTGTTTCCACAGATCTTTGGCTTGTGCTACTTGGAGAACAGTGATGGCACTACTCAGTTCTGCAGAAAGAAAATACACCACCAGCCAGTATTTCACCTAACAATGTTATAATGGACTGTTTCAGTTGTATTCTTTATATTAAGGGGATATCTACTACCAAGAAACCACGCAGTCCATGCTCAGATGGCGTGCCTCAGCATTTATCATACATAGAAACAACATGTTATAAACCAATTGAGTGTACTTGTCGCTTAAAATAGCCATTGGTTTAGTATAACAGACAAACAGCAAGCAACATTATTTAGATCATTTATTTAGAAAGATGGGTCAAATTAAATGTTATAAATGATCATGGGATTTTATTTGTCCTGTTGACTAACTTTCTCAAAATAATAGGAACCAGTTCACTCAAATGCTGTATCAAGTACAACCAGATTTCTGCAATCTGAGAAAAAGAAACAGCATGATAAAAGGAAGTGCATGCTAGGGAAAACATAGGTATATTGAGCATCAGTGCCAGACTATGTTGTTTTAGTATTAATTACAGACCACGTAAGACAAACCGTCTCAACGCAAGTTAAAGGTAATGCTTTTCTCAATGGTACCTAAAGCAGAAGCTACCAGTTATGTTTTTTTCCTTAAACCATCAGCTGACTGACTTTGAGGGCACCCAGTGTCATTCCCTCCTGGCTGGCGTGGTGTTTGTTTTTTAGCTAGATCATCACGCATCCTACAATATGCGGCTACACTGCTGCATTTAAGAGGTCATTGGTTTAGCATCAAAAAGGTCACAAAAAGCAACCACACTGACTGTGATCCTCCTCTGAATCCCTAAGCACTCAAATGGTATGACTTGGGAGGTAAAGGAGAGTGACTGGAAGGTTTCACTCAGTAGAGGGTTTCCAAGCAACCTTGCACAGTTGAACAGCCTCAAGCAATGGGAACAATGACTATCGCTGGCAAGGAGCCATTAAAGGGAAGCCTGCAGCAACACCATTGTATTCCCACCACCAGTGGCTATAAATACAGGCTACGTTAAATAGGATAAGAAATAAAAGAAAAACAAACCTGATGATGGGGCTGAGCAGAGGCATGTGCAGACTGAATAATTTTTTTTTAACTCCAATTTTTGCAGAATATAGTAAAAGGATTTAAAAAAACATCACTTAAAACTTTGTACTGTAATATTTTGAATACATTTGGAATTTTGATCTAAGCGCAGTCCTGACTTACAACAAAGATAACTAGGTGGTGTGAAACTGCCAGTTACTCTCGCAACCAATTACCAGCTCAGCCCCTTAAAACTGCAATTTAGACATTTGAGTATAGGTCAGGCTTGGACTTTTCACGTTCTTATTTCATGCTTACAGAGGATTTGGCAAAATCTAAGAAATCCAGGCCACACATCTGAGTGAATTGGTGGTGGTTTGGATGAGACGTAACTCAGATGCCAGACAGCTACTTAGTGGTGTTAGACTGCAAGTTAAAAGATAGGTAGAAGAAGCAAGAATATGGTGAAGTAATGTTTCCATTTTGTTTTGGTTTTCTTTTCTTTCTCACAGCATGTTTTTTAATGAAGCTGTTTAAAAAGCATTTCCTTTAAATCAATGCATTCTAATTATGTTACATGGGGCAACCTGATATGAAATCACAATTTTCCCACAATTTCTGCCATTAACATCTATGATAAATTTGCATAAGCCTTATAGCTTGTTTCAAAAAAAAAAAAAAAAAAAGATGTTTTAATTGAAATGTTTATAGGGGGAATTCAGTATGTAAAGAAATAATTTAGAAGATTTCACTAAATAACTTAATCTAGCCAGACTTTCTTTGAACTCTTGTGCATTCTGTGCAACTGGCTTTCTTTTCAGCAAATACCCAAACATAATTAAGTATTTTTTGAGCTTTGCAAAAACACAGAATCTTGTACTACCAAATACCTGAAAATCTGCAGTATGTTAGGTGCTACCACTCGTTTCAAATCTGTTTAAACAGTGTATTTCATTTTCTGAAATGTCAATGGAATTACATTTGCTAGAATAAATCAAGATATATTTCTGTTATCGGCAGATATTTCTGTGGTGCTAAATACCTTGGAAGAAAAAAAAGGAGTTGGGAAAGGTAAAGACTGTAAAACTAAACATATCACTGGCTCTCTTTTGAAAATAAAATATTGGACTGTCTGTCATGCTCTGAGAGACTTAGAAAAAACATGAAGGAACAAATTACTCAGTTGCTGTGCAGTAAAAATAATCTATAGATAAGTGAGACCAGTTTACAAGCAATGGTTGAAGTATTGTTCTTGTACCAAGAGAGGTGTTGAGCAGTACAATTTAGCATTCATTCAGCTAAAACAAATAAATTACCTTTAAAACGTGTAATGCTGAATAATTACACCTGTTGCCATACAATTTTCTGAAAGTTCATTATAGTTCTTTTAAAATTCAGGAAAAGAAAATCAAGTCACGTTAACCCATATTTTCTTATTTTAATCAAATCAAAATAATATTTTAGCAAATATTTGTCTTAAATATTTATAACCACATTGAACAATAAAAAGCATAATTTCTGATGAGTTTACCATTAAGCAAACGAACTCTCCTTGCATAACAAATGTGAAGTAGTGATTTTTTTCCCCTATTCCAAAGGTAGAATATATCTTTCTGCATCTTTCTATTACCCTATTAGAGCAGATGGTGATGATGCATAATTAGATTTAAGAGTCTCATTCAGATCAATTTCTGTATTTTCTACCATCATTTAACCATTTAGATTGTTTGCAAACCGTCTTTAATATATAGAAAAGACATTTGTATCAAGCTGTGCTCATTCAGGCACACACAGAAAAGCTTTACACAAAGTGAAGTTATAATAATTTACTAATTTGCTGTACAATATTTGAAAACTTAACTTACATAAGTTTGTATGTATATTAATCTTTAGACTAAACTTAGGATACAAGGCTTTTTTTTTTAATTTTTTTTTAGTGTCTTTCATCATTGTAAATGGCTATTGCACAGTTGGAATTTTTTTTTCTTTGAGCTTATAGCCACCTAATCAGCCCAGAACCCAGATTAGGACTGTCACGTTGCGTCAGGAGTTTACAGTGAGTGCCCACTAGAGTGCCTTTAATCCTCCAAGGTTTACTCAAATGTCACAACCATCTGGAGGAAAAGGAGGCTCCTTGCTGGGTTGCACTGACCACAAATTATTTGTAAGGCGAAAAAGACAACTGAAAGCAAAGCCAATGCTAAATATTTTCTACCCTCCTCCTCCCCCCTAAACACACAAAAGCATACCCCCAGAACTACTTTTGATAACTTGAACAAAATCAGGAACAACTCCACAACTTCCCTATAACTACTAAAACTTATTAGAAGACCAACTCAACAACTGTAAGGTCATTGCTGTTACTCCAGGCAAGAAAAGCAGATACGGTACTATAATGAGAACACTGCAATAAAGGTTCATCCTAAGTGTTTGGAATTATTTTTACAATACATAAACATCTTGTTTGGACTAGAGACCCATGATATGTGTTCTTTGTCAAACACTCGAAAGATACATTCCATGTTTGGAAGAAATTATAGATTGCTTACTCCAGATTTTATTCCTTTTTAACTCAGAGACAGTCAAACTCACTGTAACAGACTTTAAATGACAACTATACGTTAAGTAACAGGGAGTTCATAGTTACTTAATTGAATCATACTAATACAATGGCAGCTTTACCACAGCTTGTATTAGAAAGTGGAAATCTGGCAAAGAATGAAAATATACAGCATTATAGCTTTGCTCAGAGCTTTCACTTCAGGGTTTTTTTGTTCGTTTTGCTTTGTTTTTTTTTCTTTGTTTGTTTTTTGTTTTTGTTTTTGTTTTTTAAACCAATGCAAGCTCTTGCTGCCTATCAGAAACAAATCTGGATCTACTTTTGTTTTCTTTTTTAGGAGACACATTCCTAATCCTCTTCTCCAAGAAAAGCCACTTCCTTATCTGGCATGGACAAGACTGGGAAGCCAGCTGCATCCCATTCTTTAAATAACTACATCTGCAGCTGTACTCTACATGCAATACTTAGAAGTGCTTACCTGTACTTGATTTTTAAAATGGAAGATTAACAGTAAGAAAAATAAGGAAAGAAATAGGTATTGTAGGCACTTCTGCTCCAAATAAATATTTCTGCTACACTTGTCAAAATATCTGACATTCCTGTCATTAGTTCCTGCTTCTCCTCTACACAATATTTAATGGTTCAAAAGTTAAGCGAGTGTGAAAACACTTGACGGAAGTGGGGAGCTCCCCATGATCATCATCAGAACTGGAAGAGCTTTTTTCTAGTTAACAAGTCTCCCTCCAAATTTTGCCTTTTCAGCCCATTAATTTGTTACTTTAAAAGAAATCATTTTCAGAAGTAAACACTTTTTTTGCTTACAAAATATATGTCAAAAGCGTATTTAACCATTCATTTTCTGTGAGCTCATTTTCATGATTGCTCTTTTAGATGCCAGGATATTGTTTAAACTCCAGAATGCGTTGGTCAAATAGTAGGGCTGCTTACTCAAGGTATCACTGGGATTACCTGTAACTGCAAAGGAGTGTCCTTGTTTGCTATTAATATATCCATTTACCAAAATTTCAGCCACTTCCAAATTGTATATATATTTGCAATATAATATGCAGAGTTTTATTACCATGATAACCCAAGAGAAAAGAACAAAGCCCATCAGAACTTTGAAAAATGTCTTTAGTTTATCCATTTAGTCATCTAAGCTTTTACCATCTTAAGTGGAATCCTTGATCTCCAGTATTTGCATTCATGAGCTTGTAAGTACCTCATTGAAAGTTACGGGAAAAATAACACCCATTTCACAAATAATGACAGCTAAGTCATACTAAGTTTGTATCTACTTTTTCTTCGAAAGCTACAGACACTACTTGGAATTAATTTCTGATGCTGCGTAACGAACAATCCTCATGTGCTCTACAGGGCAGAATGAGCTATTTCTTTTCTCACCGAAATGAAATGGCATTTTCATTCTTGTCTTCATTTACTTACAAAGAAGTATTACCTTCAGAACTGAATTTGAATTTGAATTAATCATTAAAGCAAAAAGAAGAAAAAAAGTTTTGTTGTAAGAAGTATGAAAATGTCAGCTGAATTCAAAACACAAGAAAAACCAATTTTCAATTGTATTCTTTGACCTGAAATGGGAAGAACACAATTCTGTCCGTAGACCATCTAAAATAAGTAAAACAGAAGTTTCCTTTGAGTGTCAAATCCTATTTTGCAAAAGTCACTTTCATGTATATTCCTTATTCTTTCACAAGGAAAGTAGTGCAATCTTCGCTCCCTTGCCTTATGTCCACCAATCAAATGTTAGGCAGCCAACTAAGTCTGAGTTATAAGACACGCCATGTCATCAAAATCATTCCAAAATCTGAAGCTCTGTACATGCACAAATGTCTTTTCTGCCTTTTTGCAAACAAACAAACAACGACAAAAAGACTTTCTGTTGTGATGACCCTCCTGCTACTCGCACCTTCATGTGCTCCGGGCTGGCAGAGGGTACTTGAGCCCGGTTAGAAGTCAAAGTCAAGCAATGAGAACTAGATGAATAAGTACTGTGAGAAGATAACACAACCAATATGCTCTTATTGCAAAACTCAACTTTCTCAAATTTCTCAAATTCTACAGTTGTTCTTGAATGGCTTACTTGCATAATTTCTAGGGAATAAATTGTACCTATGACATGATTAAACTATTAGTGCTTCATATACTATAAGCAGATGATAAAAGCACAAAACTGTGTGCACGCATCTTAATATTTAGGAAAATTAATACATAACACTGAACTTTATTTTTGAAAATACTTAGTATCAGAAACATTAAGACATTTTGCTAATTCATCCTGTTGGCTTTGAAAACATGGGTTTGCTTTATCTTCTGTTAATGTACATCTGATATAAATGAAGATGTCTTAAATGTAATATTTTCATTTGAATGGCATAGTTAGAACTTTTTTAATGAACCTCTAAGGCACAGATCAACAATCAAATTCAGATCATTACAAAATAAAATTGTCTGTTTAGTCACCAGTTTCATCATACAATCCATCTGCTTCTTCACGTGTACAATGTGACACTCAACCATGTTAACCCCAGTGATATGTAGTGCTGTCTTCCTGCTGTCTAACCTTATATAAATGGAAAACATCTTAACTGAAAAGCAATAAACATACCAGTATGAAGATATTTCTACAGCTGCCTATAAAACGACAGCAATGATGTTAAAAAATAAACAAGACAAATAAGGATAAGCATGCTTACAAACTACATGAACACAGAAATAAAACAAGAATAGTGGGAAAATGTACCAATACACCAAATACTACGTATAACTACAAATAACCAGCACCTCAAAGAAAGCAATATAGTTTTCTGTATTTATACAACTCTTTAGTGTAATCCTCTGCACATCTCTTGTATATACATTATTTTGTTTATCAAAGCTGTCAAACTTGAGGGAAAAAAAACTCATGGTCCAGGAAAGACTGGAAAAATTTCTGTCCAACAAAAAATTCCAGATTATATTTATCCATCATCATTTAAGCAGATTATCATTGGTTACTTCTGACATGCACTGGCACTCAAATAGAAAAAGGGATGTTTTATCTTATGATTTTTGAACCAGTGATAAGTCCTGAAATAAAGGGATATATATAAAGTCATTTTCTTCTACATGCAATTTGGCGGACTGAATTCACATCTCAATGCACAAAAAGCTTCTTTTGCAATCTAGAGAGCATTCCATCGCTGTATAAATTTCTTCTCCCTATTTTCTGGTAAAATAATCAAACTTTCAAAGTACAGACAAACACCCTTCAATGTAAACAAGTTTCCTCATAGGCTGCAAAAAGGAAAATACAAAAAAGTATGGAGAAAATGCTTTTAACTTTATGAGAAGAATGGAGCTTTGTTTCTTTAGGTGTGTTAAACAGAGCGGATCTCGATTCCTTTAAATTACTCCTACTGACTATTAAATTGTTGGGTTTGTTTTTTTTCTTGATATTAAGCATTACTTTATTGCAACAAGAACAAGAGTAAGTAATGGATTCACTGATGTTACCTCCTTCTGGAATCACTTCACAGGTGCTAAATTCCTTGTGCATTTTGACTTCAGGAAACAGAGACAGACAGCACAGAGCAAACTGGCCAAAAGACACATTATGCTGGGCTAAAATTAAGACAGCCCAGATGGGTAAACACTATCAACACAAAAGACTATAACAGGTACTCATAAATCATGCAACAGAAACCAAATATTCGTTGGAAAAGGGAGACAGAACATAATAATGACACAGTTGGTTTTGATTAAAATGGAAAAAAGCCTAAAAATTCTGGGTGTTCAACACACAGGCGTAATTTCAGAAATCTATGTGACATCAGTTGCTATAAAGCATAACAGTTGCCTGGAGAGTATTAGATTCCACTAGGAACTTCAATTTTATTTTTAGAATATTACAATACCGAGAGTGCCCAATTGTTGCGACAACAATCAACAAACCTTTATTTTATGGCAGCGTGGCAGAAAGAAACAATATGCCTTCCCTAAGTATAATTACTAACCCTGTCAAGTGAATACAATCAGCAGTGTTCCGCAAGATTAAACTTTCGGCTGGATGAAAACAGCTCATTTTATCCACTTGCTATTCTACCGAAGTTAATTTCTGTCTGAATGAAGAACGACAAATACCAAGACCACTGCTTATTTACCACACTCATGCAAATGAGTATTTTAAAATACAAAGAAATCCAAAGAAGAGAAGATCATAATCATTTGGACAAAAGTTCACAAAGTTAAATCTGAAGGTAAATAATGAATTTTAATTGGTAATATATTGATGGGAGTGGGAGAGAGTTAAACACTTGGAACTAGGAAAAAAAGATGAAAGATCATGAATGATACAGAGACAGCTATTAGCCAGATTTGCTTGTGTTGCTTTACGAGTATAAACTATAAACATGATATTAAAATGTAGGAAAATTTAAATATAATGTCATCTGTAGGGGGGCTGAGATAGATCTCTCAGCCTCTTATTTATATCTGATATATTATTTATACCTGGCATATTAGGCTGATAGTATACATCTACTTCTTGTCCTACATCTCTACAGAAGTTAGTATCAAAGTACAACAGTTCTGAGACCAGTAATGCTAGAACTTGCTATGTGAGAGTACAAATGGCTGACAGAAAGATAAAACCTTCACTGAAAACAATTTTTTAAAATGTTCTATGAAACACATCATTGAAGTCCACCTGTGCAAAAGAAATCAAAACACAGCTTTATTAAGTTAGAAAAATTGAGAGTTTCCATGGGAGGCAGAAAGACTACGTTGGATGGCAGCCTTTTGGAAGTCATCCATAAGATGTTTAAAACAATCTTTGAAAAGGGAAACTGATGAAAGCAATTCATCAAGAACATTCTAAGTTAGCGTAGGTGCTAAAACCAGCCCTTCTCATTCCAGGTACAGCACCGTGTCACTACAATGCAGTTATTTGAAGACTTATTTATATTGTTATTTATTGCAGCTTTATACCTTTATGATTTTCTTGTATTTTAAAGGCACAGATATGCTTCATAAGGTGGAAGTGTGTTGGAGCCATAAACCCCAGAAGGATTTACCCCGTGCAATTCCCAAAGAGCTCATCTTGTAGATATAGTTCTGCTATCCTTTAAACTGGGCTTACGAGGCGGCCACATCAGAAGCTGAGGAATGCTTGAAAGCATGAATTTGTGATCAATACTAGAAACAGGACTGTTGGCTGAGCTGAATGAGCTAATAATTTAGTCTGTTTTCCGTGTTGCCTTTTCCAGGAAATAAACTATGAGAATAGGGAAAGTGAAAGTAGCATTCAGATTGAAAGCCGCCATTTAATTCCTTGCCCCATGACCAACGCATCACCTCTGTGATCTGTCATAGAAAGGCTCTAAGCCAATTAACCAGAAGATACTTACTCTGTTAAAACAAAAACAACAACAACAACAAAAAACAACCAAACAAAAACAAAAACAAAAACAAACAAAAAAAAAAAACAAAAAACAAACAAAAAAAGCAAATATCACACCAAATCAAGAGGAATATTCAACCCTACCAGGAGAACCTCACCCTTCTTTCAAGTTAGGTGATTTTATAAACCAGGTAGTCAGGTACCAAACTGACACAGTTTGACTAAGAGTAAGAAGTCCAAAGGGAAAGTTAAACTTAACACCTGCTAATGGCAGTCTCCAAATCCCATGAGTTCTGTGGGAAGGCAGCATCGGTGGGGTCAATCTACCAATTACTGTCAATTGACAAGACAAACTCTTTATAGTTTGATTTGTTGCTCCCTACATAAGAGCAATCAGAAAGCAATAATGGTACTGTTAGCACTTATCTAATTTAAACAACAATATTAATTTTTTGTTAATCTCTAGACACCAACTTCAAGAGGGTATCTTAAAAAAAAATCAGATACTGAGATACACTCACTACTATTTCATCTCCTAACCATTTCTTCTTCAAAAAAATGCAAGCATTTAGAACTGTTAAGAACAGCAAACCTACCTGTTAAGCATAGTATTGCTAACTGTAGAGATGAATAAGAAACCACTCAAAAGGCAGTTACAAATTTTCTTTTATCTGTTACTTAAAGGCGTAATTAAAAAAGGGGTACTCTGCCATATAGTGCCTTTCAATGGAAGCCTGCTTATTCAGCACTCACTGGAAACCAAACAAACCAACCCAACTTTTTTCCAGCATTCGTTTTTGTCTTCTTGTAATAAAGACCTATTACGACCACTTTTTTACATGAAACTTCATAGCAAATGTACCAAATAGAAAAGCCTTTTCACTATTCAAGTGAGTTTTCTCAAGAAAAAAGATACGCTAGAAAAGAAAAATTGCCCCCAAATACACAAATACTTCAGTCAAAACTACAAAATTATTAGACACCAATCCTCTGTTGGAACCATTGGTTATTATCTGAGTAATACACTGAAAGTTTCATTCATTTTCTTTCAGAAAGGAAACAAATATACTCAAGAAATGTCTTCACTTTCAGAATAAATTTCTAAATATTTGTTCAAAACAAGTCTTGCTCATACCAGCTGAAATGCATACTGCTCTAAGAACCAATGCACAGTTTTACATAGGCTAGTTTTTTTTATGCCCTTGTTGCTTCACTGATTTTAAATTGAGGGAATTTTGACATCTGTCACAACCAAGATCTGTAAAAACAAATTCAGGCGATAACATAGTCCACCCATAGTACTGAAAGCATATTTCACCTCAGTAAACCAAAACTTCTTTGGATTGTTGTAAGAGTCAAGGTGAACATTAGCCTTAAATGGGTATTAAAGGCTAACATGCTTTAAGTAGCAGACAGAGAATTATGACTGTTTCAGTGACACATGAAATTATAGTAATTCTAATCATCAGTAATGTTTTATATTAGCATTTTCCATCTTGCACTGATGAGACCACTGGTATAACCAGGCCTGTTCTTGAGTTCCTTAGAAGATCCTGCAAATTTGTTGTCCAGATCATAAGCACAGTGGGAAATTATGTTAAATTATTTCCTGAATAAATTTGCTAAGAGCCAGTTCCAAGAAGATAATCAGGAAGAAGACAGAAAATCAGAGTTTCCTTTCCCCATACAAGAAAGAAAGCACTAACACAAAGAGTAGATGGCTGATTAATAATGGACTTGAGGACTGGAAGTCATGTCCCTCAGCAGTAGAGTTGGGATAAGAAAGATAGAAAGAAAGAAAGATAGAACGAAAGAAAGATAGAAAGATAGGAAGAAAGATAGAAAGAGAGTGATCATAAAGAAAAGAATTAAGAGGAAAGAAGTATATTCATTAAGAAAGAAAGATAGAAAGATAGAAAGATAGAAAGATAGAAAGATAGAAAGATAGAAAGATAGAAAGATAGAAAGATAGAAAGATAGAAAGATAGAAAGATAGAAAGAGAGTGATCATAAAGAAAAGAATTAAGAGGAAAGAAGTATATTCATTAAGGGTACTTAGTGTTAACGATATCCGCATTCCACAAACTCAGTCGCTGAGATTTTATCAGTTGTGGGAGCCTAAAATTAGGCCCCTGTAAACTTATGCGATTAGAATGCAATGATTTCAAACATGCCAAACATCTAGAAAATTCCACTGAGCTGGGTGGTTTTAGTTGCTTGCTTTCACTTACTTTTCCTTAACCTACATACTCGCTACATCCAAATTTTTATTTCTGTTAGCTCAGGACATGGTCCTAAATGTATTTTTGACAAACATCAGACCAACCTGACAAACCTGCTGCAACTCAGTGACTTTTCTTCAAGTTGGAATAAAGACCACCTCCAACAGATGCTGCTGTTCCTACTAGTTCACAAAACATGTCAGAACACAAAGCATGCAAAAGGACAGAGATTAAAATCTCAAAACACCATCATATTCCAAGCTGCATTTCTGAAGAAAGATTAAAATGATGACTATAATCAAAAACAAAAAATATACATTTTGAAAGCATCTTAGTCTCTACAGAGAGTACGAAACAAGAACTGAGAATAAGTGGTTAATGACCATCCAGGTGTCTTGAAAAATTACAAATTCCCAATTTTAAAACACCTTCTCCTTGAAGAGAATATAGTCCTTCAACTTTTCAAAATGTACACAGATAAACAGCGTTACTGTTTTCGTTTGCAATTTTATTTATTTATTTTTTTTAAAATCCATGAAGTTTCATTGTGTCAGCAGAGTTGGACTGTTTAGGTTCCAGTAAAATGTTTTCAGCCTGAAAACCTGATGACACAGTAGACTGTCAGGGTGCTCAGGTCGCTAAATTGTGAAGAGAAAGAGGTCTTCTGACCAGTGTGAATGAGCAGCATGAAACTGAAAAAAATAACACATCTCCCTATGCTTTTACTTCACCTACGCATCTCTTGAGATCCTGGACTGTCTTACTCTGCGTTTGCCAAGTGCTCAGAAAAGTGTTTTCAGATTTATCTGAAAACCTACTGGAGTCTCTAGTGTAATACAAATAACATAATAATGACTTGTGCTTTAAAAGGGGGAAAAAAAATGGGTTGTATTCTTGCAATGCAAGGGAGTTTTTCCCAATATCTCCAGATAAATTACATCTGACAAAGCTGTACTCATGCAAACAAACACAGGTCACTGACACACAGTCTTTTTTACTATGCCAGTAAGACAAACATTTTGGGGCTGCGTCCAAATCATCCAGCTATTACAGTTACGGTGGTGTCACAGTTGAGAATCTTTCTTTGGGAAGACTTGTAGCTAGTGGGACAAGTCACCAGCTTTACAGTTTCACCTCTGCTTTTGAGACAGTAGAGTCTAAAACTGAAGATTATGGACAATGTCTAGCAACTCATAGCTGAAACTCTTCTGCACTTCATAAATATGCACTAACTTCCTAGCAAACTGACCTATATTATGAAAAGAGCATCACAACATTGTTTTGAGAATGTCCTTATGAAAATTCTGTATTTAGTCCTCTCTCCCTGCCCCATTATTTACCGCCAAAGGTAGACCAGAGAACTAGATCAGAGGAGTAAAACAGACGAAATCGACTATTGTCTAACAGGTCTATACTTTCTAATAAACAGTCCCAATGTAGATTCAGTGTTAATATTTATAAGTGAACAAAATGTCCTTTTTTGGGCCCAGACATGCAATCACTCCTGTAAATGCACCCACACCCCTAGCAGATACAAGAACTCATGTGCACATTTAAGAGAATCACTCCCTCTTCTATTTTTCTGAAACATCTTTGGTAGACAGAATTAAATTTCTGTTTAAAAGCATGAACACGGAAGTCAGTTTTGGCAAGCCTTTGATGCTTATGCCTGTCTCTTCACTGTGCATCAGGTACATATGCCACACATCTGATAAGGCTTTTCCTCATTTGTGTACCCAGAAAATCTGCTTGACATTTCTGATATAAAAATGATTAATTAAGAACAGGGAATGCTAGGAGAAACTGTAGTAACATGCTGTTAGTCTGTAGTTTACAAGTATTTATTTCTTTAAGAAAAATCATAACACACATCACCTGACATTGAATTTTATCATGGTATTGTTTCTTACTGAATACTTAACTCTCTTGTGTGTTCAGCCTCTGAATAATAACTGCTGATACAGACTCATTCATCCTGCTGTATGTTTCTGCTATATTATATCACTGCTTTATCAGCTGCACTGATTCTTTGTCTAAAATTAGCCAGCTTGGTTTGGACAGAGATTAGAAAAGTGATCAAACACTGTTCCTGTTGGATGAAAAATGAATACCAAGCAACTTGGGACTCCTCCAAAAAGGTTCAATTTCCAATAAACAAGAAGTGTTGAGTAGGCACATGACATTACTGGAAACAATCATGCTGATCCAGAAGAAAGAGTAGCAATTAATTTAATGTTTTAAAGCATAAATCAGTGAGATGCCATTTTCCTCTGTTGAATTTATGCCACCTGAAGGAACTAATCTACCGCATTATCATAAAAAAGACCTTTTCAACTTTACTAGAAGTTTGCTGTGATACTTTTTGTTCAGGAAATATGAATTGAAATGATGATCATCCTTCCTTAACAGGCTTCTGGTTAAGTATGGGAATTTGATTTTATTGATTTAATTACATTTGTCATATTTCAATATATTAATATCACTATCACATGATATTTCAGCACAGGAGGTACACAGAAAACCACCTTTTAATCTTGACAAAGATTATATTTGTCAGTGTAAATAAAAAAATGAGCGATCAAAAAAAAGACAAGACTTATTCAATATATTGACACTTTCTCCAAACTAAGCTAAGGAAGACCATAAGAGTTCTCACTATAATGCCTTACCAAAATCAACCACCTCCCCCATGCCCATTCCACTCATACCTATCCCAAGACAAATAACAGCAAGTGAAACAAAAATGCACCTTGCCAGCTTTTGACAAAGAACATATATGTCCTTCAAGCACTGAGTAAGCTATGTGTTATGTATACACACACATATGTTTTATATATAGATATATAGATATATATTTAAGTAATGCAATCTTATTTGGTCCATTTGTTATTTAACTTTGTACGAGCATGTTGGGTATACAATCACATATGTGCACACAAAGCAGCGCATCAATACTTCCAACCAACCTATCAGTAGCACACCGTGATGGGCAAATATTTTGAACTGCTACAGTTCTCTATCCTGTCTACTGGAATATTGATCTCTACAGCATGTGAAGAAAAAATCTATACTCAGTTAATGAACAGAGTAGCACCACAGAATAAACAGGACTTAACCAGATTTACAGCATCTGAACTCCAAAATAAAACTTGAAAAGAAGCAGAGGGATAGCAGATAGGATCTCATGGTAGCCAAAGACTGAAGCAACAACAGGAACAGGAGAGAGATTTAAAAAACTGACGGGATCAAAAGGCATTTCAGTGGACAATGAATGAGAAATTTCTAAATTCTAAGGCCAAATCATCCAGCCCATTACTTGTCCTGATGATTCCTATTCACTCAAATAGATTTAACCATCACCACATAGCTTCACAAGCTTTCAATCTCCATCTATTCTTCGAGGTGACAGCATTCCTCCACTTCTTATTCATAGTGCTTCATTCAGCAAAAAAGAAAGGGCACTGCAGATCAGCAGACACTTCCAATCAGTCTGCAGACCTCTGGATCATGCAAGTGGGAACACAGTTCAAGGTAAGTATGCCAAGCTCCCAGCTGGACAAACACAAGGCATGTTGAATCCATATGTTCTGTAGCAGAGAGCTTTACAAATGTTTCTAATACCATAATTCTTCTTCAGTGCTAGCTAACAGGGCCTCTTTCTAATTTTCTCTGAAAACTCTCAGATTCTTCCTGTGTAATATCTTTAAAGTTCAATCTTTCCTATGTAGACAAATAATATAAATTCACATAATTAAAATTCATAATCTGAAAACATTACTGTATAGCATCTTTCTGTATGACTCCAAGTCAAAATACAATGTGAAAAATATACAAATAAAGGTCTTAGAAGGAACTCGAAAGCATTCCAGTATATCTTACCCATTCTAGGATTCCTGATTTCCTAACTTCTCCTCTAAGCTCAGTTCAGCTGAGCAGCATCCACCTTCAACAGTCCTGAGCAGCAGCTCCTCACAAACCACTTTTTGTGTTTTGGTGATCAGCTGCCATCTATTTCAGAAGCTCTTCTCTTTAACTCAAATATCCTTCCTACCTCCTCTCCTAATTGAAGAACCAGCCTTCCCTCAAGCATTCATATTTGAATACCGCTATATAACCACTGAATCTTCTCTTTTCTAAATGAAACAAAGCTACTTGTTTCCAACTCATCTCACACACTGTGCTTACTGAACCTACAGCTTGCTTTGTTCTGCGTCAGACTCTCTTTTAATTTGTCCACATCCTTCTGCAAGAGTGGTGCACTGAAACTGGCTGCAGTACTCTGACTGACATCTCCCCACTATCAATTTGACTGGAATAAATCACCTACTGTGTCTACTATATGCCCAAAATGCATATACAGTATACTCTTAAAAGGCAATTTATAGAAAAATCATTGCATCCTTGAATAATATCCTGGATGAATACTGAGCAAATATCTAGTGATGCACTAATATCCTGGACACTGCTGCTGCATAGGTTATGATTATCACATAGGGTGACATTTCCCTCTTAAACATAGTACTTTTCATTGGATGCAGTTCCTAACAGTGCTATTTTCCCCTTTTACAAACAGTTTTGATACTTTCAATTTAATAAGATCATTTTGAATGTAAGTATTGTCTTCTGAAGAACTTTAAACAGCAGAAGAAACAGACGTCTTTATCGAACAGCACAGCAATTTTGTGGTTCTCTGACTCCTACCAGATCTCACTTTTCTTAATGCTTTGAGACAAATTTCTCAGAGGCCAGCATTTTGCTTCTCATTTTACTCTTCCTATATATGGATTCAACTCAAAACACAGGATCTCCTGCAGCTAGATCACTCTCTCTGGCCTCTCCTCCTAAAATGGCCAGTGATTATCCCATTCTTTTAAACTCCCCAATAATTTCTGACATTATGCAACCTCAGAACATCACTTTCAGGTAATCAAATTTTCTCAATGAGTAATCCTTTGTTTGTGTGGGGTGACAACTAATAATCCATCTAGGCAGTAACCAGCAAATCACACAAGGTCAAATCCATGTAACTAAGATCATCAAGGTTTAAATATTTCTATTATTAGTTCTGGATGACTGCTCTGGGCAATTACAGTATAAAGTGGAGGTTAAAAAAGGCAGACTAGCACCACATTCATTTGTAGTCTCCTTTGCACACAGAGTTAGACAAAATCAGAAATGATTCACAACTGATCACCCCTCGGCTATAATTTTGAGATACATCCCTACCATCTCTGTCCTTCACTAAAGGTAGTACCAGCCTGTGAGAGTATATGGACTAAAATCCATTTGGAGAGGCACTCCATAAATCTTCATCCAGAATTAGTAGACTTCACAGACACAGAATGGAGCATCAAGGGACAAAACATGCACAATACCCAAATTTAGTGGGACAATAAAACAGAAATACTGTCATACAAATTCACACAGATCCACCAAATCCAAACTTCAATCCTTCTCAGATTGAAGCCACCAACGCCACTCAGCTCTGAAGTTCTGCAGTAATTCTTCCAGCTATTGACAAGGTTTCCATAGTCTATGTCCTTGTAGGTTCCCATTATAAAACAGGTGTGGCACCTCTATCTTAAACTGGCATTCAAATAACGTCTTCTCTAGAATATAAGAAATTTAGAAATAAGCTTTTTAAGAAAAAAATTTTAAGCATCAAAAACAAATACTAGAAGAATGTTTAGAATTTGTTTGCTCTTGTTTTCTGAAGTTAAATCATGAGATTCAAACAACTCAGAACTTGTAAAGAACTTTTTAATTAAATGGAATTACTGTTCTTTTGTTTTGTGCCCAGTTTGCTCCATTTAATTCTTTTTTCTTCCCAGTTTTGGAATAAACTAGCAGTATTACTCATTATGCAATAACAGAAAAGCTGGTAACAAAATTCTCAAAGTACACTATGCTTTAGTACCAACTTTTTTTTTTTTTACAAGAATTCCTCGATTCACTATTTTATTTCTGAAATTGAGTGACATACATTACTAAGTATTATGTACAACATTTTCACAGGTACTAAGACTTAAGCAATGTGATATCTTTAGATTTAAGAAACAAAATGTTTTTGCAAGGTTTTATTTCTCACTCAAGACAAAAGTTTCAAAACATTTAAGCAAGGTTAAAAAAAACATTCAATACACATAGGTAGAAAAGATTTCCTTTTAAAATTTCTACATCGGTCCTCAAACTCATTTGTAGACAGACTAACAAGACCAGAACTTATAACCAACCAATCCCGACAGAGCATATTGTGACTACTTTTTNTTTTTTTTTTTAATGTAAAGGCTAAACTGTAAGGGAATTTGAGTTTTCTGTAACTGAAAGTAGTAAATAATCAACTCACTTTGTGTAGACATGGCTATTGGAAGACAAGAAATTTCTTGTCCCCCAGGCAGCAACCCCCAACTGGTTAGTACTCCTGTAACAGAGCACAGTTTTATAACCCTGTTTCTGCCTTCAGCTCTTCCATTTACATAGGCTGTAAAATCAAGCCTTTTAGCTAACTGTAGGGGGAAGAGCTTTATTTTGTGCATATCTTGTGCATCTTCTCAGTTGTCTAGCTCTTCTCAGGTACTGTAAGACTGTAGCTGCTTGGGCTGGCACTGACCTTGCTAAGAATCTATGCTCATTTCTAAAACACTATGATAATGCTTTTTCTTAGAGAATTTCTGAAGGTGTATGTTGTTTTGAGCTGCTCTCTATGCTATGAGACTATGATGAAAATCTGTACTACTTGTGTTTATGCTCTTTGATGAATTAGTCTTCACTCCTGCACAGTACTGGCCCTAACCTCTTGCACATACCTTCTGAAACACACACAAAAAGTTACTACTACTTATCTGAGATATTCATCGAAGCCAGGTGGCTTTTTTTTGGTTATGAGATAATTCACCTCACAAAACTGAGTTGTTAATTTTGCAGTGAGGATGTAAGCTAAATTACTGACACAGTTAATAGTCTTTCAGTGATTCCTCATAAAACCCAGGTCTCAGTAAACATGGAATAGCTTTCCCACAGTGCGCTGAATCAGAAGAGAGCTCTCCATTTTACTGCATCACAAAAGAGGTACCCAAAATACTCCAAGGGGAGGTGGTAAGCACAGGTTAACTTGGGACAGGCCTTTGCAGTGGGACTATTGATACCCCAGGCAGTAATTCTGGGTGCTGAGACACGAAATTGAATAATCCGTGATCTTTTCAAAATAAAGGTCTTATCTGTAATCAACCAGTTTTCATTTTGCTGACCTGCTTTCTCAAACAAGAACTGAGGAAGGTAGGGAGAACAGTCAACAGGTAGGAATAAAAAAATACAGTGAGATGTTATCAAAAAAAAATCACACTAGTAGGCAACAAGAAAATGTGTGATGTTCTGCTACTAAGATGTCACAGGACTAATTAATAGGAAAAAGAATGTGTTAGGTATTCAAAACTAATTCTCAAATAGCTTAGCAAATAACATTACTGAATACATCTTGCATATCTTTTTCAGCAGGTATTTGAGTGTATCTAGTTTAAAAAAAGAACAAGCATTCTGAGAGAAGTACACCACTGGCTTAGTTAAATAGTGAATAAAAGCAAGGGACAGAAGAGACTTCAAGTAGCATTTAATTACTCAGGACCTTTTAAGGAATTTTTCATATTTTCCCAAAGAAATCTCCTGCAAAGTTGTATTTCAGCATCAACTTCACAATCAACTATTTGATATTGAATACAGTACCAATCAAGTTCAACATCAGTTCTGTAATTCATTGTGACTGGACTAAGGAATGCAAATGCCGCTAAGTGTCCTTCAAGTCTTATGTTAAGCCTGAGCACCAAATTCCTTTGTAGTTCTTCTAGGGTATTACCATTAGTATAGAAGGGTTAATAGCAAAGGCTGATGATTGTTTAAAAATTCACATTACTAAAGTGGATTACATTGCATCTACTGAGGGGATCAACAATGTAAGCCTACACTAAGCCATTATTGCAGAAACAAAGCTTGCATTTTAAGCCTTTGGAAACAAGCATAAAATGGACAAAAGAAAAAATTCTTCTGATGTAAGAACAAGGCAAACACTACATGCTTTTCATACAGACTCACATTTTCAGAGCCATACAGAATACATGAAAATGTACAAATAGCTTCCCCAAAAAGCTCATCATGAACTCCTGACAAGATCAGCAAACTTGGAGAAAAGGACAAAACAGATAGATAACTGTAAGTGATCAAATGGTATAAAGGAGGTCTTGTCTTCTCTTTTATTCTAGACACAACCAATTTAATTATCTTGAATTTAGGAATGAAGACTGAGTCAAATGTGATTGTAAAAGTTGGGTTTTTACATCCTCAATGAAGTGTTTGATGTTCAAAGCTGCTAAATGCTCCAAATTTCTTTTTAATGTCAGTAGAATCTGAAGTTTCTCAACACATCTCCATTTATCTGGCCACTTACAACTCAAACTTCATTAATTCAAATTTGGTAATATTAACAGAATTGGGATTACTTCAGCACTTCCTCTCATGCT
The DNA here is from genome assembly GCA_013399115.1 of Anseranas semipalmata. Classification (NCBI taxonomy): domain Eukaryota; kingdom Metazoa; phylum Chordata; class Aves; order Anseriformes; family Anseranatidae; genus Anseranas; species Anseranas semipalmata. The sequence continues at coordinate 792 of VXAA01002186.1, read as the reverse complement.
CCCTGAATCCATCACTAAAATTTGTTTTGTTGTACAAAAGTACTAACTCATGAGTAAATTATCTCATGTGCTAGCTAAATTACAAGAAAACATCCTAACCTTCTTCAGAAATACTATCCTTCAGCCGTGAAGAATATTTTCTATTAAAAGAACTAACATTTAACAATTTAGGTTTCTAAACTGAACTTGCTTTTATTTCTGTCCTGATTAATTTAAATTGGAACAGCTACTGAAAAGTTGTGAAAGTCTAAGAGTTAATCCTAACTACAGATGAAGTGGGCTATTGCAGACAGGCTCTGTTTTTCTTAAGTGTTTCAGAACTGTTAACAAGAGCAGGCTTTAAGACATTTGTCTTCTGTGTTTACTTTGAAATGAGCATCATTATTTAAATTATGCTTTTACGACTGCAGAAGTAATGAAGTTCACACGTGGAACAGTAATTTTCATAGCACAGGAAAAATGAATTCAGTGATTTTTTTTTCTTTACTTTTTAGATGTTGGTTTTGCAAGAATCTGAGACTGCCTACTGAGAACCTGCTGCATTTTTGCAAATTGGGCAATTCATTTAAACAGGGGTAGAAGATCTTTATACCAGCTTTGATTCCCAAACTTTTAAAATTAAGATCCTCTCAGTATCTCCCATCTGAAGGGTGGACTGGATGAGGCAGAACAGATTAACTCCTTCCACACTGCTTCTCTACTCATACATTCTAGCAAATCAGAAAGGATTCAAATTTCTAAAGCTTTTTCACTTCCCCCTGTACTGGGTCTGAATGAAGTCACGCCACCACT
>VXAA01002185.1:47448-81854 GCA_013399115.1 Anseranas semipalmata | reverse complement strand
CCTTCCTTCCTCCTATTCTTCCCCTTCTCCCTTTGTTACATTCTTCCTTCTTCTTTTTTTATTTTTTCCATTCCTTTTTTTTTTTTAAGACAAATAATTTTGGGGTAGGCTATTGTGATAGGTCAATGTAGCTGATACTGATTTCTGTAGAAATAGAAGCTTGAAAATATTGTGCTTTTTTATTCATTTGAGGGAAATGCTTATTAATCATGCTTAATGTAAATTTAGTATCTCAGTATGTAGTATGTCTAATCAGATAATAGCCAAGTCATTTATAAATTCCAAAAGACGGATTTTGATTCAGTAAAGAAAGCTCTTTCCCCCCACCCTCTCCCTCTGTGAAACAGAAAGCCAGTGAATTTTGTTTTTCCCCTCCCACCGGACTTTCTCCAAAAAAGGAAAGGAATTAAGAATCAAATGTTTTCTCCCTCTTTCACCCTGAAGGTGTCCCTAGTTTCTCTAAGTTCCTTATAATTAAGATGTATACAATCGTAAGGTACATCATACATATATTTTTGATTATGTCTATTCTTCTTGGGAATCTTACTACATTCATTAACCTCTCCATTGTCTCTGTCCCTAAATTTTATTGTTAGTCTTCAATAAATCCAAAGTAGAGCCTGGGATTAATTCCTTCTGAGGGCTGTATTTGTTGCACACTCCTGGACACTGACCCTATGTACAATGGTGGTAGAGAGAAGCTACATTTAGAACAATATCCTTCTTATTCAAAGTGTGTCACACATAATATTTATTTTACAAAAGACTCTTTAGATCTGTCACATCAGTTTCATCCTTTCTTCCCTGAGCTTAATAACAGAGGAATCAACAAGCTAAACTGGTCTACAGGAGCAGCTAGAACTGCACCCTACCTTTTACACTGACTAGTCAGAGTCTGGTGCAATGTGCGGGAGGCAATAACTCATTTGTAAGAATATATCTAACCAGTGATAATTAGCAGATTGGTAGTGTCACGGAATGATCTGTTTTGCATGCTTTATATGCTTTATCTGTCCATTGGGAGAATAATATTCCCAATATTAATTTTCACAGTCTTGCAAAGAGTTTGGTCTCTCACTAAAACTGTATATAGTTTCTTAAGTATTATATTTGCATATGTATAATACATGCTGCAAAATCCTCAGTCAAAAAAAGCAAAAAGTGTACTGTGAAAGCATAATAGAGAATTCAGTGCAGAAACCATTAAAAAAGGCAAGCATCCGAAATCATATTCAGCATTTTGGATATTTACTGTATCTTAAACATCTGATATGACCTATAGTGTTATCTTAATGTCTTCTTTGGGCAATAAAACCTGGGAATAACAAGTGATTTTTTTGACAATCACAGAAACACCTTAGAGAATTACTTGCCTGGTATGATAAGGACTGAAGATATCCTGTAGCTATGCCTGTATGGAATTTGTAAATAAATATCATGACAGAATGTTAGACAAGTCTAGTTCCTAAAAAATGCTTCATGTGACATCACAATCCCAGGTGTTGTGTTGTATACATCTCCAGCTATATTTCTTTAGTCTTAGGACACTGGATNCAGATTCCACCAAGAGACTTAATAAGTAAAATGGTGCTTTCCAGACTTCCTGGCTGTTTTTTTTCCCCATAATAAAGAGGTAATTCAAACTGGTCTTTTTATTTTATATTATCAGGGAAAAAATCTAATTAGTTTTAAAATTAGTAAGGGAGATATTTATAGATTGCTGAATACAACAAACAGTAATGAATTCAAAATAGTTTTGCTAGTATAATCAAAAGTCATGTCTCTAATGACACAGATTTCTTCTGCAAGATTACCTTTTTTTGGATTGGAAAGAATATTTATCATACATTGCATGTTTGAAGTTTAAATTAAAGAAGTGTTTTATAAGTTGGCAGTGATAAATATGCAAGCACAACATGTATAGACATTCATCATATCCATTTGAAAGATATTTCCGTGTATCGAATAAACATTCTGATTTGGATTAAAGCCCTATATTCAAAAATTTTTAAATTATTTACTTTTAGTACAGTGTATCTGCACTTCATCTTGGTATCCAAGTAAATAAATTGGGCAAAATATGTGAACAGTTATGGAAGATCTTTAATAGCTTTCAGACAAAAAAAATTATATAGGGAAAAAATTGAGAAAGGAGATTTAAGGTTTCCTTTAACAGGGTTTGAGGTTTATTTATTTTTATTTTTATTTTTTTTATTTTTATTTTTATTTTTATTATTTTTATTTTTATTTTTCCTGAAAAGTAAGCCTCCTGTCTCTGCTTTCCTAAGTTGAATTCACTGGCTTCAGCATCTCTGTATCTCACTGTAGTTTCTCAAGGTGTCTTAACATGAAATAAATCCTTTATTTCAGCTTCCCAATGTCTTTTCCAAACATATATCTTATATTTTATTATTATGAAATTTAAGAGATTCTAAAGTATTTGTTACATGCAAATGATGCACACGTGATATACAGCCATCTCTGTTTCAGAAGATAACAATCCCATAGAACTGTGGAAGGCTAGATGTGGGCACTCACTTCATGGTCTAGCTCTGTGTTTTCAGATATCCTTCTAGAGACAGAAACACTGTCTACCTCATTACTCCGAAAGACTGAAGGAACTCTACATATTACTGAGCTCTGCATAATAGGAAAAGCAAGATTCACAGAGTAATTTCCAGCTAGAGATTTTGTAAGAAATGTGCTGTAGGAAGGGACCAGAAAGAAGCTGAGTCTTCACAGAATCACAGAATCACAGAATCACAGAATTGTAGGGGTTGGAAGGGACCTCTAGAGATCATCGGGTCCAACCCCCCTGCCACAGCAGGTTCCCTAGAGCAGGTTGCACAGGTAGGCATCCAGATGGGTCTTCAATATCTCCAGAGAAGGAGACTCCACAGCCTCCCTGGGCAGCCTGTTCCAGTGCTCCGTCACCCTCACCATGAAGAAGTTCTTTCACATATTGGTGCAGAACTTCCTGTTCTCCATTTTGTGGCCATTGCCCCTTGTCCTGTCCCCACAGACCACTGAAAAGAGGTTGGCCATATCCCTGTGTCCCCCACACTGCAGGTATTTATAAACAATGATAAGATCCCCTCTCAGTCTTCTTTTCTCAAGGCTGAACAGACTCAGGTCTCTCAGCCTTTCCTCATAGGAGAGATGCTCCAGGCCCTGTATCATCTTTGTGGCCCTCTGCTGGACTCTCTCCAGAACATCCCTGTCTCTCTTGTACCGGGGAGCCTAGAACAGGACACAGTACTCCAGGTGAGGCCTGACCAGTGCTGAGTAGAGGGGGAGGATCACCTCCCTTGACCTGCTGGCCACGCTCCTTTTAATGCACCCCAGGATCCCATTGGCCTTCTTGGTCTTGTCTTTAGTTATTGTATGTGCAACATAACAAAGTGAGTAAGGTGGAGACTATAGGGATCATTTTCCCTCTCACCTTCCATAGCAGATCTTTTCCTTCTACATTTCTTTTTCTGTATTCTCCACATAAAGACAGTACCTGGGGAGCAAGACTTTGCTCTGAATACCACATTAATACAAACAAACTCCCTGACAAAATGAAATTACAATCTCTATTTGAGACATGATACAAAAGACATTTATGACAGGATGACTGGGGAAAAGGCACCTGGTGGCATAAGTTCCCTAATTCTGTATTGGTTGCTTCAAAGTGTTCGGTTAAATGGTTCAGATTAGCCCTACAACAAGATGTGACTGTGAAATCCATATGTTGGAGTAGCCTACCTAGGGGTTCATGGAAGTACTTATTAGGATTGTACCGGTGAATTGCATAGGGCTCAAGAGAATTGCTGCTGAGTTGTGCTGTTCAACCTCTCTCTGGTAACAGTTTAATTATCCCAGACAGAGATGATTTGTCTCTGAGTCACATAAATATAACCTTTGAGGATCAAAATATATATATATTTTTTATTTTATTTTTACTCTTCCCCAACTTGCCTGGATTGCAGCAAACTACATCAACTGTCAGGTTATTTTCAAATGTATTTTGTAGAGTATCCTTCCAATGTCTGTTCTATTTCAGACTCTTGAACACTGCCTGAAACTATTGCTTTACTTCCTTTATATTTTTATAAAGTTAAAATATCACCTTTACAGTAAGTTTACTTTTTGTCTTTTGAATAATCTTTCGGCTTTCTTTAGTTATGAATAAAAAACTTTATTTAAATATGCAAACAAAATTATAGATAAGTCCCTACAAGAACATACTTCTTGGCCTTTGACATTTATCATAAATGTTTCCTGACAATGAAAAGGGAAACATCTATGGGTGTTTCTCTTGTTAGTGGTGGATCATCCACGTTTATGAAGGAAACTGGAACTCCTAATAACATAACACATTATGATTGAATTCTACTTGCCTTTAGAGCAGCATGAAACAACATCAGGCTGCTTCCTGAAGTAGTATGACAATAAACTGATACATTTCTTTTAGTTCTCAATGTTCTACCTTAATATATTCTACATTCTGAAATTTAAACACAACTTAAAATTGATTAGTGCTTTGTCTTCTGGCAGAAATACTGAGAATGATATATCACATACGTTCCAAGTAGTTCTGACTTTGTAGGTTATGCAGTATAACTTTTTATTGTGTATCCATATCTCAGTGTTACAAACACATCTCTGTGCTCTTCAGATGATGTATGTTTTTGCCCAGTTGTCAATATTAATCTGTGATACTTGAGAAGATGAACCAGGGACCCTTGCTACATTAAGTAATACAATCAGAGAAGTGACATATTGCATAAATGATTGTACAATAAAACAAAACAAAACAAAACAAAACAAAACAAAATTATAAAATAAAATAAAATAAAATAAAATAAAATAAAATAAAAATCACCTCATAAGTGAAAATTTTCTAAAGGATTTTTCTTTAAAAATCTTTTTCTATGTAAGTGACAATGAGGCAAGAGCAAAATAAATTCCAGCTGATAGTTTTCATATTTATTTTTTCTTTTTCTTTTTTCTCTGGCTATCATAAATGAACAGTCTTCCAAAAAAAAAATCTATCAAATGAGTGTTATGTGACAGTAAATTATTATAATATAGTTCTCTTTCACAATTTCACCTTCTAAAAAAATTATCTCTACAACATATACTAAAAAATAATTAGACTTCAAGATTATAACCATGCTTTAGGATTATTGTATGAAATTTTCAGATAACTATATAACCACTGAATATGTATAAACGTTAGAAAGAAACATTTATCTAGTTTAAATGAGAAAAATAATTTGAATTGGAAGGATATTGTCCCAGGACATGGAAAAAATTGTTCAGTGATTTTAGATGTTGTCTTATGTTCAGATATTTTATAGAAATGCTGAGTTCAAGTAATGAAGCAGAGGTAGCAAGGATTTTCCCCCACAAAAATTGTAAATCCTGTAAGAGTCTTAAGTTACAGAAATAGAGTAAAGGTACCACAGATGGAAATACATAGGGAGAGTTTATGCGACAGAAGAATCTATATCCATCTGTGTATTAAATCTTGCACTTTATTTCCAGCAATGACAATAAGAGTGAGACATGCATTTTATAAATACCAGAGATGGCTTCCAGGAGGCTGTTACTGTATTTGTGTCCAAAAAAAAAACAGAATCATTTGCGTCATTATGTTGTCTGCCGTCCTTAATCTTTACAACAATGATATAAAATTAATTACAGAATGCATTTGGTAATCAAACACCTTTAGTTGAACAGTAAAGTAGTTATATATCTTTGAAAATGGAAATTCTCTCTCTCTCTCTCTGTGTCTCTCAGTGCTGAAGAGAAACCTTTAGCAAAATAAAGAAGGATGGAGGAATAATTATCTATGAAAGAAACTTTGTAAAACACCTAGTATATTTATGTGTCCAAAAGCAGGATTAACTATACTTCATTCACTGACAAATATTTATATTAGCTTCTCTTAAGGAGAGAACAGGCATCTTCCTAACCTCTGCAAGAAATGTATTCAGCTATCTTTTCAACTAGAAGCTTTTCCTTCATTAGGTGTTTTCCCCATGTCTTGGTGCTGTAAATACTATTTTATTTCACACATGTTGGACATAAAAAAAAAAAAAATGTGTTCATATCTATCATATCAAATATGATAAATCATATGATCAAATAGCTATTTGCTGAAGTTATTTCTCCAGCTCTCTTAAGTACTTTTGAAAACTGCAGTCAAATATGATGATACATAAATATTTAATGTACAAAGAATCTCATTCGTTATTGTTGTAGACCTCTTCTTAACTTCTTTCACTGAAAATGCTTTTTCTTATGTTTGATTATGGTTGAGTTCAAATGCAAATTAATCCAGGTATTCGGTTTCCTAGGAAATTCTAAAAACACTGTATTTTTAAAGCAAGATAAAATCCCTAGATTTTGAGGGTTTTATTTTCCTGAGAAAATTGTCATTCTTTTTATTTGTATTGCTCTATACAAATGTACTTTTTTTCACTTTTGAATTTGATTGTTATTTTTAGATTTTAAAAGTTTGGAAACATTTCTGCAAACTTTTGGTATATTGGCTTAACAGCTAAAATATGATTGGTCTGTCTCCACTAAGAATACCAATGATCTAGGATCAGATCTGAGAGAGAAATATGTTAGGAAAATAATTTGAATAAGATTCAGCTCTCAAATAACATAGTAATTAGACTATAAGGGACTCCAAGGTGAGCCAATATTTTTTCTTTGGACCTGTTCCACTTATTACGCTAGAAGAGTCACCATGTTGAGCAGCATGACTAGCTCTGCAATAAGGCTATACCACAAGTGAAGCAACTAGGTACTCTCCTTTGTGTCACTGTTAACTGGATAGATGAATACACTCTGGAAATTCCTGAAAATATTGTAGTTTGGTGAGTAGGGTATTCTCCAAAGTGAGACAAAAGTACAGACTCTGAATCTCTTATGCAGAATGTCAATGATCTTCACCGATGACTGCTTGGACACAAAGATAATTTCATTTGCTTTGTCCTTCCTATAAGTGCCCAAAAACTATCATTTAATTTCAAGCTATGTTAACCTTTTCTTCTTACAAAAATGGTACATTTTATTTATATTTATTTTTATTTTTATTTTTATTTTTATATTTATTTTTATTTTTATTTTTATTTTTATTTTTATTTTTATTTATTTTTATTTTTATTTTTATTTTTATTTTTATTTTTATTTATCTTTTGCTTAAATTTCTCATCTGCTTGAGTGTAAAAAGAAAAAAAAATATTAATTCCATTTGGATTCATTTGAATATATTTCTTACATTTTCCCATCAAGTGGAGGAGAGGACCCTTGTTGCTCACATTATCTTTTTATTGGCTTCATCAGTCAGAAGATTCCAAATGCACACAGACATGTGCTGTCTTGAACATAGATAGCCTGATGGATAGGATTTGATCCAATTATACTACATGTCTAGTTCTGTCCTGATTTGTTGTGCAAGTCTGGTCTATGATAAGTTTTGTAGTTATCTCTCTCTCTGCCACCCACCCCACTCCATTTTTGTTTGTTTGTTTGTTTGTTTGTTTTTTAGTATTTTGTGGCTTTTGTCTTCACATTCTGTTTGAATATTTTCTTCCCGTTATGATGTACTGGTAAAGATGTGCACTCATTCTACTGGATATCTCAGAAACATTAGGCCTAGTTATTATGCTAGATGACTGTATAGCTAATTGACTCCTTGCTAGTGTTTAAAAAGTCTTTCCATCAACAATTTATATTCAAGATGTTTCTTATTGCAAATATCTTTGGTCAACAAAGGTTACACATATTTCACAAGACACATTTCTCAATGGCCGATAGATACTCTTCCAGAATGCATTTGCTCACCCAAAGGCACTTAGAAAACAGTGTACAATATGTAGCACATGTGAGACTTATATGCAACATTTTTTTACTTAAAAACAAAACACAACAAAATAAAACTCTTTTTATAAGTAGGTCCTCTTGAACGCTTGAATACCTGTTTCTTCTTTATCCTGTACATGTACAAAAATATCTTCTGGTTTGATTTAGGTGCATTCTGAATGGCAATGCTATTCAGGACATGAGTTATAAATTCAGTTCTAGCATTTATTTAGCAGCTGGATCTGGCACCTCATCCTTTACCAACAATGAATTACACTCTGTTAAACTCACTGCTAAACAGGGAGTTACTGTGATGTTAAAATCCAATTAAACATACATCACATTTGATGGATATAATTAGAACTGTACAGGCTAAATGGTTCAAAACACTGTAGTTAGAAAAAATGTCGTTGGAATGTTAAAATAAGAAAAGAAAACTGTGCATGGAACACATCTGTTTATGCAAAGACTTGCTTTTTATTATGCTTTTATATATATATATTTTTTCACAACTGCCAAACAGAACTAAATATATATGCTTCATAACTTATGCTGAGGTTATAGTTTTGATGAATGTCAATAAAAGAAAAAAGAAAAAAGAAGAAGGAAAAAAGAAAAAAAAAGAAAAAGAAAAAGAAAAAGAAAAAGAAAAAAAGAAAGAAAAAGAAAAAGAAAAAAAGAAAGAAAAAGAAAAAGAAAAAAAGAAAGAAAAAGAAAAAGAAAAAAAGAAAGAAAAAGAAAAAGAAAAAAAGAAAGAAAAAGAAAAAGAAAAAAAGAAAGAAAAAGAAAAAGAAAAAAAGGCTTTTCACTGACTCAGCATTAAATCATGAAAGAACTGTTCTCTGTCACTTCATAATCTATGATCTCCTGGATAGAAATTTTCTGAGAGTATCTGGAATGCGGCTGCCAGTTCTGTAAACTACTAGTAAATCTGGTGACATTCAGTATCTACTATTTTTGGAAGAAAGTAAGGGCATCAAGCTTTTTCCAAAAAAATTCTTTCAAATTCTTTTTATAGATCTTTGTAAAGTATAAATCAGAGGTTCACTGTACAAATACTTTGTAAAAATTAGGATATTCAAATGCTAAGAATATAGAATGGAAAAATCTGTTATTATTGTCTTGGTCTTTAATTCTTTGAGGATGGAAGATTACAACAAAGTTGAGTACTTCCATAACAACTGACTTTAACTTACAAATCTAATGGGCAAACATGGGATCAGGCATAAAGCAACACTGCTATGTGTGATGTGCTTTGATTTTTCCAGGGTTTTGGTTACTTAGGCTGTTAGGACACCTCTCTTGATCTTCTTTTTTCTTGGTGTTGTTCAGCTGCCTGTAACAAGAACAGTCTTTGTTAATATGGCTAAGATTTACAGCATCAATAAAATATTTTATACTACAATCCTCAAATGTTTTATGATAGACCTGTGCTTTATGATATAAGAAAAGTAAAAGCATGAAAATATCAAGAGTGAGTATTTATGATATCCTTTCTGATATGGCAAGTGCCCAGTGCTGTCACCAAAAATATATGGTAGTCCCAGAGTAATTTGAACATAAAAGTGGTTTTTGTTTTTGTTTTGTTTTGGTTTTGGTTTTGGTTTTGGTTTTGGTTTTGGTTTTGGTTTTGGTTTTGGTTTGTTATAATGTGGATCTGCTTTTATAATCATATATGTGTAATTGGCAAAAAGGGATCTTGTGAAACTTAGTGCATGTGCAAGGATTCTAATAATGCCATTATTCTCTTAGGAACAATAGACTTTTCCCAAAATCACTAATACATGATGTTTCTACCTGATAGAAGACTCCTACCAAATCAGCTTTATAAAGTAGAGATTGAAAACACAAAAAGGAATAAATAATAGTCATCTTAAAAAAATAGTTGCAGGAGTGGCACAAACAATTTTTTATTATTATTTGTTATGAAATACTCTCATGAGCATTAACTCACACTTCAACCTTTTCCTTCGAGAGACAATAATAGGATCAGAGTCTTGTACCTGACTTTTGTGAAGCTTGTAGGAATTGGACGTTTTTAATCTTTGCATCCCTTCATCATATTTGACTGAAATTAAACAACAAATTAGAAAGCCATCACAAGGTATGGATAGACAGAGACAGATGGATAAATACTATTAATATATGTCTCATTTCTTTGGAAAATTAGGAAAAATATCCAAAATAAAATGTATACTCAAAGAAGAAATGTCCACAGCTTGATTATTTGAACATATTGGTTTAGTAAGCAGCTCTCCTGTCATTGCAGCACTGTTTCTTATACATATACTTATAGAAATATGATGGAGGCTGTTCTGGGAACCTCTGGCAGTACATGCTCCACTGCAGTTTGAAACTTTCCCGATAGTCTTACATGATCATAGGTTTGGGTATGAATAGCAACTAGGTAGCCTCTTCTGCTGCCACACAATATGCTGACGACACAAGTGTTTTTGTGAGGCTAAAAGGGGGAATTTAGTCCCCCTTAGAACTGGAAGGAGACTTTTCAGAAGGACCTGGACAGGCGGGAGCATTGGGTGGCGGGGAACCTCAAGAAGTTCAACAAAGGCAAGTGCAGGGTCCTGCACCTAGGGAGAAATAACCCCATGCACCAGTACAGGCTGGGAACTGACCTGCTGGAAAGCAGCTCTGCAGAGAAGGACCTGGGAGTCCTGGTGGACAGCAGGTTAACTTTGAGCCAGCAGTCTGCCTTTGTGGCCAAGAAGGCCAATGGTATCCTGGGGTACATTAGGAGAAGTGTTGCCAGCAGGCCAAGGGAGGTGATCCTGCCCCTCTACTCAGCCCTGGTGAGGCCACACCTGGAGCATTGTGTCCAGCTCTGGGCTCCCCAGTACAAAAGGGACATGGAGTTCCAGGAGAGGCTCCAGCAAAGGGCTACTGAGATGATGAGGGGACTGGAACATCTCTCATATGAGGAGAGGCTGAGAGAGCTGGGCCTGTGTAGCTTGGAGAAGAGAAGGCTGAGAGGGGATCTTATCGATGTGTGCAAATATCTGAAGGGAGGGTGTCAAGAGGATGGGGCTGGACTCTTTTCAGTGGTGCCCAGCGACAGGAGGCAACGAGCACAAGCTTGAAACACAGGAAGTTCCTGCTGAATATGAGAAAACATTTCTTTACTGTGAGGGTGACAGAACACTGGCACAGGTTGCCCAGAGAGGCTGTTGAGTCTCCTTCTCTGGAGTTATTCAAAACCTGCCTGGATATGACCCTGTGCAACGTGCTCTAGGTGACCCTGCTTGGCAGGGGGGTTGGACCAGATGATCTCCAGCGGTGCCTTCCAACTTCAACCATTCTGTGATTCTGTGAGAGTGTAAATATATCTCCCTAGCCCAGAGAAAAAGGATGTGGACAGTACATCCCTTAAGTGATGAAATATAAAAGATCCTCGCAGCTGCTGATTAACCCTAGAGGTGCACATTAGTTTCCAATGTTAAGCTAGGTGATTAGATTACTTAGGTAGATTTGCTTCCTGTCTGTGCCATTCAGACTTGAAGATGATGATCTTCTATATATGTACCTTATATATGAACCCCAACTGTACTTACAACTTTTCTCTTTGGCTTGAGAGCATTGGTTCATAAATTTGCCCATATAGAAAACTGCTGGTTTGCCTTCTTTGCAAAATACGATTGTAAAAGGAGATAACCGTGCTCACAGTTTACTAGAAGGAAAGGTACTTAAGCCAGCCTTTTCCTATTGGGCACTTCAGGAGATTTTCCTAAACTCTATATGCTGTCTGCAGTGAAATCCATTTAGATATACAATTATTAATTCAGTCAACACAAAAGTAAAAGAGAGAGAGAGAGAGAGAGAGAGAGAGGCACAGTTCCTATTTATGTTCCTATTGAGATGGATCGTGCTATGAAATATATAAGCATGTGTGCGCAGGACAATGAACTTTTAAGCTTTTAGTGGCAAATCTATCATAATTCCATGGAGCACAATTATATCGAATGTAGCATCTTAATTAAACTTACACTGATAAGAAAACTCTGACCTTTCAACTCCCCTCTGATTCTCTTCATAGACAGTGAGAGATAAGATAAACAGCACAACAGATAAAGGCGTTAACTGCCAGGGTCAAGTCCATAATCTATCTTTGAGGGCCTTGGAGGGGGAAAGACAAACTCCTAGCCAGGTGATTCAGCTTTGCTGGTTGGTTACTGGCATCAGAGCAGGACCCAGCTTTGCCAGCAGCCTTTCTGGATGCTAGGAGAAGATCTTTCCTCTCTGCTAGTTTGCAGACGCTGGGTAGGGTTCAAAATATCAGTGATAGGTATTCACTGCTGACACTTAGTTGTTGGTGGAACTCGGTCCATTTTCCTCATAGATTTAACCTAATAGCAGGCTTGAAGGGAAATAAACCCCTAGTGAAAAAGAAAAAAAAAAAAAAAAAAGAATGAAAACCAATGAGCAAAAATGAGAACCAAAGACACAGTGGGGAGAGGATTAAATCTATCTCTGTGTCTTTAACATTTGTAACAGTAGACAGCAGTGGGATCTTGATAAAGGCTGACAGCATCTCTCAACCAGGTTGTTATTGAGGGAGAAATAAATAACAACTGGGCTGTATGATTTATTGATGTGTAATTCCCAGATGAGTGGATAAAATTATGGCCTAATTAAATGATCTCACTCATGTCCTGTCTTTCTTTCTGCATGGCTAGTGTGATTCTCATCTCTTTCATTTCTCACTTAAAAAAAAGAATATATTACATTTGTACAATACATTTTTTTTTTTGAAAGCTTTCCAAGAACATTATTTCCGAGAACATTAATTTCCATTAATCCATGATGAACTTTTTATAGAGAATAGAATTGTAGCTATTTAAACAAACTTTTGGCCCACTAGCATACTGGTACATGAACCAGTCTTAAAATAATAAATAAATAAATTGGGAAAAAAAAAAAGGAAAAAAAAAAAAAAACAAGCTGAGAGTGAAGGAGCAACTTAAACTGGATTTTTTACAGATCTAGCATTGCTTAGTCTTGTGAGAAATGCCAACAGATTTTTAATAATCACAAGGCATACAGACCTCTGTTTGCTTAGCTTTTCAGAAGCTTACCAGAATTTTTTTTTTCCTTTCACATCTGATGCAAGTGGTGGGCAGGAAGTGCACATGCTAATCCATCCCCAGCCTACCTTCCACCATGGCATTTACATGGTTCTTGTATTTATATCTGTATTTTATATGTAGACCAGGAAACTTAATTTATTTTTCAAAACATTCTAAATTCAACATTTTTTTTCCAACTTTATTCAGAATTTTAAACTCAAGATAAAAGTGAATATATTTAATATTTTTTACTATACTATATATATAATAATATATATATAATATTACTTTACTATATTATATATACCTAAAAAAAAAAAAAAATCTTAACGGTCTGTTTTCAAGGTGTTTTAATGTTGGATATTTCTTTTCTTCTTTTCTCTTCTTCACATAAGAAGAAAAGACAGATAAATTTGACAAACTAGGATTTTTTCAAGAATACAGAAGAAAGAATATATTTCATTCTCATTTAGAAAATATTCATATACGTATATATATAACTGAAAAAAAAATGATAGTTCTCATCTGAAGTCTGCTCCCGAACAACTACAAAGTTGCTTGTTCTGGAAATATAAATTTAAGTATGATTTCTATGGATGTTGTTGCTGCTAACCATTTCATAATGCAGTTTACTTGGTGAACAAGAAAATTGGTAATAAATTATTTCAAACGTGGTGGTCTCATAAGACATAACATAAACTTTGCAAGCCATCTCATTCAGCCTCAAACTTCTTTTCTGAAGAAAGGGTTTTGAAATAACCATCCCTTGAATAATTACCCTTAATCTCAGCTCTTAAAGCTAGGTATAAATGACTGCAAAATCTGCGAATAAACCAATGGTAAGAGTGGTTGTGGAGTGGTGCAGTATTAATATGGAATAGTGGCAAGGAGTTGGCATAAACTGAGAAATAATTCATACAGAATTGCAAAGTACTTGGAAAGGAATTTATGGAGATCAAAGAGACAACGTGGCTCTGAAAGTACATAAATCCACAGCAAGAGAGCATTGATTGTACTGAACATTGTTGTAGTGAAATGTATTGCGTTTCTGTGGTGGGGAAGTGCTATTTACAAAACTGTGAGAGATGGATGTTCTCCATGGACTGGGTTTTCACCTGGAGTATGGGAGCATCTTTCTCTTCCTGACTGGCTTGGGAAATCCGAATTCCAACCTTTCCATATAAATGCTCTAGCTTATGGATACTAGCTCTAGCTTTTTCATACTTTTTCCTCTCTCTTCACCTCAATCATAGTGTATGATTTGTACAAAGAGGAATAGGTTTAAGAGGAGATATTGAGAGCAGTACACTCTCTTGAAAAGTTTAAGTAAGAATCAGGTATCAGCCTCACAATCAGATCCTGCTCAGTGGTAGAGAGGCTACCTTCTGAACAAGATAGCTTTTCATTTCTTATGATTTTATTGACTGAGTTCTACAAGAAAATTGAGGAAGGAGAGTGACATAGTGTTAAAAACAGTTGAAAATGGCTAAAGAGACAGATGTAGGGAGTTGGTCAGTGTTTTTTCTGGAGAGGGCAAGAGATCAGGCTGCCTATCACAAAGCAGGAAAAAGCTCTTCTTTTCTTAGTGGAAAAAGACAGTAAAGCTGTTAGATTTATATGGTTTGTAAAAAGCTGTCAATATAGTTCTTGTTTAAAGATTTGTTAAACTGATTTTGAGCAACCAAAATGTAAATTCTATAAACTCAGTTGTAGACTTCAACAGTTTTTACAGAAATTATCTGTATTGCAAGGCAAGTGTTTCCCTGCTGTGAACTGTGTTAAAAACTGTAATGTCTTATTTGTGCTGTTCAGATAAACTTGTTCCTCTTGTCTTTGTGCACATGACTCTCACTGGATCAGTTCAAAAGAAGCTTTTGAACCCAAGAGCACTCACATTTAACAGCTGCAGGATCATATCAGATCCCAGGAGTTGGACTTGATGACCCTCGTTGGTTCTTCCCAACTCAGGATATTCTATGATCCTATATTCTGCAGTCCTTGTAAACTTACAGATTCTGTCAATTCTGAAGATAGTAGTTCACTTGGCTAAATCACAAGCTTTTTCTATTTCCTGTCTATTTCTGACATAATGGAATGGTCTCTTTTTCACTGGAACTGCAAGACTGTGATCTGATTTGGCTAGCCATATGTCAATAAACAGCATTAATTTACAGAGTTTTGGTGTATTATTGTTATGGCTATGCCATCCCTGAGAGGTAGGATTAATACAGTGGTCTGGGGCATCTAATCTAATAAATTTTTAGGGAAGAAACTTTAAAAGGAATTTTCATAGGGTATAGAAAAAAAATCTGATAAATTTACTAAGAAACTTTACACCTAGTTTTCACTAAACCACATGCCTTAAAAAGGGTGTTTATCTTAACACTTTGTGTAACAGTTGGGGGAAAAAAAAATGTTAGTTGTCAAAATTATTTGAAATCACCTGAGGAGATTCAGAAAGAAAATGTAATAATCTGGGCAGTCAAAGAACAAGGGAGAGTATTCTGTAGGCCTCACTAATCTCTGTGTAATGGTATTATTTGGCTGGGATATCATGCCTCAAGCAGCTATGCAATTATTGCCAGTGAACTTTAGGAAAATGTGACTAGTACTGTGAATATACCTAGATCTTTGTTTCAAAGCCATAGCAGTGATTATTTTTAAATAGCTTCCCTCCATTTTGTTGTCCTCATGAATAGTTTACTGGCTTGCTAATTACATTTTTGTCAATGTAAGTACCATGTAAGTATTGTCAATGTAATTACCAATGTAAGTACCAAAAAACCTGTTTTTCTTCACTTTCTTCATTTCATAGGAACAGATTTTGCTACGTTAGAATAGACCAGCAACATAGCTGGCCTATTTTGTCTCAAACAGCAGTTCTGACTGGTTACATATAAGTTGCACAGTATAAAATACAGAAGCTGAAAAATACAGAAAATGTAATCTGCAGAATATCTTCCTCACTCACATTCATTAAAAACAGGTCCATGCTTCAGAGAGTGCTTGTTGCAAATGTTATTTTTTATCCAAGTCTTAAAATATGTAATCATTTTTATGCCATTCATTGTGGACTAACTGCTTTGAACTATACTTCACATCCACTTCTACAAAAACTGTTTAGCTTTAAATCTACCTGAATATAACTAAGAAATACATTTTTATTGTTACATTATTAAATTATTTTTGATAGTATTCTGTTAACTAGAGAAAAAGTATGTGCTTCACAATTATAAATATTTATCTTTTAACAATACTTAGACTTATCAGATGGTCACAAGTGCTTAATCAACTTTACAATACTGAATAAGGAAGGTAGGATTTCTACACATCAGGGAACTCAGGTATTTCAAGGTTCTGTGGCATGGATACTGTAGTTTATCTACAGGTAAACTGTGAGTCAGTATTTCAGCATGAATACAGACTTCCAAATTTCATGTACAAACTTCCCTCAAGATGCATAAACATTCACACAACACACACATATCATACATACATTTGAAATTAATCTCTCACTCTTTTTTTTTTTTTGTATGTGTGATTATATTTCTAAATAAAGTTTATGTTTTAAGCTCAAAAGCAATTTGAAAACATATTTCCTTGAGTCACATCATAATAAAATCTTTGAGGTATTTATGTCAGCACAAATACTCTTGCCTGCAGCTCTTCTTGATGAAATTGTGTGGCTGACATAAATCCTGTCCAAGAGATGCTGCCACACTACAGAATATATTTCATAGAAATGCCAAACACATTCACTAGGGTACTTTAAAATTATTTGAACTAACTGAAGGACTTGCAGAAAGTGTAATAACTTTTTGACATTACTTAAAACCTTTGTTACACTTTAAAAACAGGAGAAAATGGAATTGCTATTGTCATGGTTTGGATTGGGACAGAGCTAATTTTCTTTGTGAAGGGTCACACAATCCTGCTTTTGGATATTTAAAGAAAAGAGTGGTGATAACACATCAATGTTTTCAGCTGTTGCAGAACAGAGTTTGCCATGGACTCTTCCTTGCCACAGCCAAGGACTTTTCAGCTTCTCGTGCTGCTCTGCCAGCGAGGAGACTGAGGGTGCAAAAGAAGCTGGGAGGGGACACAGCCAGCACAGCTGACTCAGGCTGACCAAAGGGGTAGTCCATACCATATGATGTTCGGTAATAAAAGCTGGGGTAAGGAAGGAGGAAACAGAGGACATTCAGAGTGATGACATTTGTCTTCACAAGAAAGCGTTACACATGATGAGCCCTCCTTCCCTGGAAGTGGCTGAACACCTGCCACCCGAAGGAAGCAGTGAATGAATTCCTTGATTTTCTTTGCTAGTGTGTGCAGCTTTTGCTTTACCTAGCAAACTGTCCTTATCTCAACCCATGAGTTCTCACACTTTTATCTTTCTGATTCTCTCCTCCTTCCCACATGGGGAAAGTGAGTGAGCAGCTGTGTGGTGCTGAGATGCTTGCCAGGGCTAAACCACAATTATAGTTGGTGTTACTTAGACCACTTGTTCTTCACAGAACACGTGCAAGTCGTTTTCTCTAACAAAACAGTTTAATGCACACTTTTAAAAATGATCTGATCTGTACAGAATGGGGAAGGGGCTTAAAAGCTTTGGATATGCATTTTTTTTAACCTTTTTTCCTTCCTTTTCAATTCCACCAGATCTTTATTTCATTTTATTTGTTGCAGTTCTCTGACAGAGAGACCAATTGATCAGCCTGTATTTTCTTGTTGCTTTCATTATTCACTGGCATGTATATAACTAATAAAGGTGACTGAAAATGTGTGAATTCTTTACTGAATTACAATGTATATCTAATGTACAGTAATTGTAAACATATGTAAAATCACAGATGTGAGAGAGCACTATATACATGATTTATGTATGCATATACACACATTTACAAAGTTGTGATTTAAGGTACTAAAAATCTTAGTAAATGTGCTAAATGAAATGTAGATAGTCTGTTACTAGTTAAAACATATGGAAAAGAGTGGAAAATCACCAATATTTTATTCATATGATAAAATTGCTATAATACTTAAAAGCCGTAGGACATATATCCGTATATCCCTCAAGCCCTTCATCAGTAACTGAGGGAGACATGTCAGACCATTCAGACAAAGACATAACTTACTATTTTGGCAACAAAATAAATATATATATATATATATAATCTTCCTGGTATTACAAGCTGATGCAAAGCTCATTACAATCAATATCAAGCAATTGCATCTCATTTTCCATCAGTCAGCATGTTAAATCCTTTGATGGATAACTAAGACACTAATCAATATCTGAGTGTGAGTCTGATTTCATATGCTTTTCTCTTGTTGCTGCCATTGTCTAGTAACACAAAATATAACAAACAATATTATGAAAATGTCAGGACTGATATTATTAAAATATTGGGGAAATAACAGCAATTTCTCTATGTTCTCTAAACAAAAAGTTACGGTACAATTGATATCTACATTCCCATACTTCAAGGTGAATTATTTCTATGAATATTACTGTTGGTAACTAAATTACATTAGAAATGGAGACAAACTGCAGATCAAGTGCATCAATAGCTCTCCCTGCCCCATCGCTGTAGAGTTCAAACATGTCAGTGCTTTTCTAATGAGTTTCATTTAATCAACATATTTGGTATTTTGATTTTCAATCATCTTCTGATTCAAACATCTTTATTGCTTCACTGTATTAATGATGTTCCAGTCTAGAGATGAAGGCACAACACTGGTGCATAGTGAGTTAGTATCAGTTTTGTCATCTCTATAAATCCTCCCATTTGCTAGAATTTCACCTAAGCTTTAAAGGTTACCCTCACTCAGTGACTAAGGTGTAGGTTCTGCAGATAATAACACTTCATCTCTGAGGTTTCTAAGCATAAGTATTGGATGCAAATAAAGAAAATGTTTGATAAGATCAGAAATGACTTTAACAAAGGCTATTATTTTCCTTTTATTAGTTGGATTTGAGCAATATAACTGGGCTTTGAGTCTCTTTGTGGTCAATGGATAATGTGTGGTCAATGTCTAAACAATAGTGCTCTGGAAAACATCCAGGAGGAAGGTAGGAGTTGTAGAGATCAGAATCTGTCTGAGCTCTGTATGGTTTTTGTTTTGTTTTGTTTTGTTTTGTTTGTTTATTTTGATTTGTTTTGTGATTCTAGGGAGGAAGTGTACTTATGCACAAAGTAAACAGTAGGCAAATTCTGTTTAGATTCTAGTACCACTCTGAAAATCCTGTGTATGCCTAAATAACAATAACCTTTGCTGTATCTCTACATGTGGTCCTTCTGCCTTGTAGTTGCAAAAATGCCAGCAATCTGTCTGTGGATCATTGGCTGCAAAACCTACACTCGTGAGCCTCCTGTGGTTCACAGGAGTATACGCAAGAACAGGCAGCTGGGCCAGCAGCAACAACAGCTGTGTTCTCAAATTCTCATCCAACAGCTTCGTACCAAAATAAGTTTCTGGAAATCTGTCTCATGACATGTGGAAGTGACTTACATTTATCGATATAGTGGCACCTGGACTCATAGAAGACTTGGGATGTTTATCACACTTTTATTTAATACAGATAGTTTGTCCATAAATTAAATTAAAACTGAGACTGAGGACAGAGTGAGGTTTCGCAATAAGAAAATATGTTTATCCTTGTCTGTGTCTCTGACTGTTATGCCAACTCATTGCAACATTTAGGAGTCTGATTTTGCAAGCTACTCATTATCTTAGACTCTCATTTGATGGCACTGTACAACTGAGATAGACAGTTGGTGCCCCCCACATTCAGAATCTAAACTAGGGATAGGAGTGCAATAAAGAAGTAAGGCTCTGTTTCTCCTGTCTGCATCTATTATCTGTGAGAAACCCTCATAGTTTAGGATTTAAGCAGAATACCTTTCTTCATATTTGTGAAGTCTTCAGAATAAATAATTCTATTTCATGATTTCTTTCGTGGCCTTCTTACTGTTAAGAAGAACTTAGGGTGCCTATACCATCTTCTGTGTGTGGAAGTCTGGTTGAATCACATCTAAGCTGCTCTCTGGTATTCTTAATTTGGAAAGAGTTATAAAACAAATTCTACTTATTTGTTTACATCTCCTTGACAGTCAATATTTTTTTCTGTTGTTCTTGTCCTTTGATATGTTTTCAAACTCTGCCAAATGTAGGAGACTAGAATATTGATTAATAAAAAGAAATATAGAGAAAACAAGGTGTATGCAAGTAGAAATTATTTTTTTGCATTCTTTATTTCTTTCTGCAGATTAAAAAGTCTTTAGTGTAGCTAAATCCTACCTAACTTTCAGCATTCAAAGTGCTAGAGCTAATCTAAGCAATATCACAACCTACATACTTGTAAGTGGCCAAATGTGCAAAACAAGTAAGAATTTGAACAAATTTGGATCTGCAGCTTTTAACCTCATGTTTTGCTGTTTTTAAGCATTGTTTTTACTGCTCATATCATAGATGAGATAGCTTTCAAACTTTCAAATTTAACCTTGCAGTATGTATGCCATCGTTTTTTCCCTGCTTACAGTGTCAGCAAGGTCTTCAGTGTCACCTTCTTCATCTATACAACTTCCTTCCTTTCAAGACATACTCCTGGAATAAATTGGAACATGCAAACAAGAAAATTGCTGAAGTGTCTTTAACATCTTCTTTCCAGAGCAAGTTGTTTAACCCTAATGCAATATGCAAGGGAATAACAGTGGCTTTGATACTCAAATCTAGACCTCCTTGAAAGCATATTTTATTCTGGGGCAGAATCCTCCAACCTACAATAAAAATTTAGTCCTGTTAAATCTCTTTTGGGGCTTAGGGTTCAAGTATCCCTCAGGCAGCACTGCAGCCAGTCATCTTCCTTTATTTTTTTCCTACTGGACTCTGAAAGACTGGGTGGGAAGGAGGGTGGGAGAAAGGAAGGATCCTTTTCCAGGGCTGCCTTCCTGGAGTCAAGATGAAAAATGATTTTGTAGTAGAGAAACTGAGTCTCAGAGAGAGTTTGAGGATAGCTTATGATTTCTGCTTCCATATAAGTTTAAAACTTTATTTCTATACATAATAATGACAAAATATCTGTGTTGATTCAGGCTGAGAAGTTCTTAAGAAATACAAGAGGTAATTTTCTCCTTTTTCTTTTTTTTCTTTTCTTTTTTTTTCTTTTTCTTTTTTTTCTTTTTCTTTTTCTTTTTCTTTTTCTTTTTCTTTTTCTTTTTCTTTTTCTTTNATTTTGGGTTCTCTTTTTATTTTACTGTTCAAAAAAAAGCTTCATGACAACAATGTAGAGAAATCTGGTGTTGGACTGTTCACTGTATGGTAGGTGCTGTCTGGGAAATTTCAAGGAGTTCTGAAGCTCCATTGTTTTAAGAATGGCACATCTGCCATCTGCATCTAACAGTACCAGACAGCTCACCGCCTGAAAGAAAAAGAGAAGTAATGCTTTTTTCTAAGTGGCATAAAGTTTACACGGTCTGAGAGTTCTGAGACACCAGTCTATGGTGTCTTTTTTTTGAGACTGTGCTCTCAAGGAAAGTTTTCCCTTCTGCTATTTTGCCTCTGGCTCTACTAGGAGAGAGAAAGATCTGTATGTGTTAAGTACTGACAAATAGCATTGAGACACACTTGGACAAAGGAAAGTCTGCATAAAGGAAGGAAACAGTGCTATCTTAAGTAGTCAAGTGTGTAACTTCTCAGTGGTAGGTTTTCCAATTTTTTAGTCATGAGGTTGGTGTGCTGTAGAGCATACTATGAAGTATATGTTTTCCTCTCCTCCATAACTTAAGGCCATCCTTCAATGAAAATTGGTTTGTCTTTATTTAGTAGTCCTTCTTTTCAGTGGAAGCTTTGATGATCTTCTGTTCAATAATCAAGTTTTATAGCTAAACCACACAAGATCACATATTGCTTTGATGCCTGTTTCTAAATGACCTGCTGACTAAAAAGTTATGGTAGTATGTGACTGAGAAATGTCTCAGACTGTAACCATATGTAAATATCCTTTGCATTGTACAAGAATTATTGAGCAATATTTTAAACATATGGTGTAAATTAAATTTATATTATGTCATTTAGCAGCAGCAAGTTGAAAAGTTTATGATTACATATTAATAAACTTGTTTTCAAGTTATTTTTCACATCACATCTTTTTCTTCTTGTTCATTCTGTTTATCACTTGTCACATGATTTCCTTGATCATTTTGTCTTTCAGTCAAAAGTAGAAGCTTGACAATATCTAAAAGGCTTTTCAGCATATTTTAAGAACATTTTTAATGAGATTTTTATCTCCTGGTCTTGGTGTATTATGAATAAACTTTTTTTTTTTTTTTTTTAACTTAAAAAAATGGGGTGGAAAGAGTAGCATCCTAGTTTGTTCTGTTTCTTCCTAAAATAGCTTGCACTGTCTCATCCATCAAAATAATCAGGCATTACATTGAATTGGTTAGCTCCATACAGTAGCAGTCTGAAGACTTCCATTTTGTCCATGACTCTGTCCCTATTCCTTTTATAACCTCTCATGAATTACTCAGTCCCTGTTGTAGTATCTGTTTCCACGTGCTTTTTCTTTCCTCTTTTTCTTTTTTTTTTGTTTCCTAAGTGCTCTGCCTAGAATAAAATTGTTTGAGTTTTTCTATTATGAATGCAACAGCATATACAACCACAGCAGAGTCAATTTTCAGTGCAATTACAGTGAGCTGGAAGCATAACTTATATTATTTATTGAGACTATGCATCTCATGGATCATGAGTCAACCAATGTTGACAAAAATGCTTGACAAATAAATCCATTATGGAAATTGTTTTTAAAATGCTTTCATTTACAAAACAGTTAACATAAGAAGGATACTACAGTCTGTAAAGGAGAATGAACTGTTAACTTTCTTTTTCTGCACAAGAATGTTAATATGAAGCTTGGATGCCTGGTATAAAGAGCTTGATTATATATAGACAGATTTGAAGATATTCTCTAGGGCACAGTTTCTTGATGGCATATTTAGGTTTCATTCTGTAATGTTTATTTTTAAATCTTTTTCTTATTTAATAGTAACAGTATAGAAAGGAAGGGTTACAGATGATAATACTTGATTCCACATTTTATGATAGCATAACAAAAAACAAAACACAACTGTGTGCTTGCAAAAGTATAACAAGTTCCATAATGTACTCCTCCTCGTTGATGGGAGGTCATATTACCATTTAGATCAATACTCTACTATTGATTAGTGTGAAATGCCTATACAACTCTTGTAATAAAAGTAGGAAGTACAGTGTATAAAAAGCATATCAATATGCTTTCTCAGAAACTGAAACCATTTTTTATTATTTTTCAACATGTTTATTTCAACCACCCTTTATAAATGGAACATTTGACTTTGAACTTTTTTCCTTCTCCTTCTCCCATTAATATCATAAATAAAGGAAATAAAATTTGAATGACAATTGTATTTATAATTATTCAGGGGAGGAAAACGTGCATCTGAATGTGCTATAAAGAGGGGTTTGAGATTAAGAAGTTTACTGCTATCTGTGTTTAATTATATTATGAAAAAAATAAAAAGAGGATAACGTTTCAATAAAATCTTTCTCAGAATGCTGGTAACATGATTTTTTTTTTTTTTGAAGATTTCAAAATACTTTCAAAATGACTCCAGTGATTATAATTTTTTTTTCAAATTCTGATGATTTTTCATAACCTTATATGTTGTGCAGTAGTCATTTATTTGAGAATTTTTTATTTTAG
The DNA here is from genome assembly GCA_013399115.1 of Anseranas semipalmata. NCBI lineage: Eukaryota > Metazoa > Chordata > Aves > Anseriformes > Anseranatidae > Anseranas > Anseranas semipalmata. The sequence continues at coordinate 58,163 of VXAA01002185.1, read as the reverse complement.
CAGTTAAATAATATTCAGTTATATATCAGCATCAGAATGGTTTCTTTTTGATACAAAATCCAGTCTAGACTCCTTTGAAAAAAGGTGATTATAGACATTGGGGAGACTACCATAGCCATGCATTTCTGCACGGTACCTGCATAAAGTTCTAGAGAGGAAGAAAAGCCTGAAAAGATGGGTGTTTTTGTTCCAGAAATAAGGGTGGTAGTCTCATGGAGCACTTGGACTAGTCCACTGATGACATATCTGTCTCTGTAGAAAGCAGCAGTTAGAGCACCCAGTTGATTTTGACCTTTCAGCTTGAATAACAAGATATGTACATATTTTTGTGGGGGTGAGCAACTTAGAGTAAGATTCCAGAGCACAGGCACATTTGTACTCCATACCTTTGCACTCGTAACAACATGCCCTAAGTATTTTGTCATCATGGTCTGCTTGCTTGGTGCTAGTTTTGCTAGCTATGATGCACTAAAAATATTCTCAGATTCCAGACAGCTGGGTTTTCTTTTCATGTGGAAAATATTGTGCATAAACTGTAAATTTGTTTAATGTAAGTAACAACAGAGAACACTTGGTCAAATTTTACTAATAGTTATTATTTTTTATCTGAACATAGTTAATTTACATTTGCAGGAATATTCATTAACACAAATATTTTTTCTTGAAATTAATAAAGTACAATGTCTACAAGAGATTAACATTAAAAATGTACTTAGATGCTGAGGAAAAATATAAAAGTTTTTATATTATGATTTCAATTATTCATATGAAAATATCATAGAATTATAGAATATCCTGAGTTGGAAGGGACCCACAAGGACCATCAAGTCCGGGACCACTCAAAAATCAGACCACATGTCTGAGAGTATTGTCCAAATGCTTCTTGAACTCCTGACAGGCTCAATGCCATGACCACTTCCCTGGGGAGCCTGTTCCATTGCCCGACCACCCTCTCAGTGAAGAACATTTTCCAGCCTGAACCTCCCCTGTTCCAGCTTCATGCCATTCCCTCGGGTCCTATTGCTTGTCAGCAGAGAGCAGAGATCAGCACCTGCCCCTCCGTTCCCCCTCGTGAGGAAACTGCAGGCCACCATGAGGTCTTCCCTCAGCCTCCTCTTCTCTAGGCTGAACAACCCATGTAACTTCAGCCACTTCTCATATGTCTTGCACTCTAGACCCTTCATCATCTTTGTAGCCCTCCTTTGGACACTCTCTAATGTTATGTCCTGTGTTATGTCCTTATATATGAATATTAAAAATAATAAAATCATGTATAAACTGTAAATTAAATAAACAGTGATGGTGCTTGTCAGTAGTTAAGTAGTTTTATACTTTCAATTATTTTTATCCTTTTTCCAGTAAAGTCTAGATTTTTCCATCAGGAAGAAAAACTTTAGTTAAAAGGATAGTATGAACTACACTTGAGAACTGGAGATGTGGGTAAAAAATCTAGCATTTTCTTGAGCATCTTGTGTGATTTAGATTGACCATGCAAAGCTTTTCTTTTTTTTTTTTTTCCTTTTTCTTTTCCCCTCCCCCCATTGAGTTCTCCTTAAACTAAAATATCTACATTCTAAATCTTAAATTAATAACATCTAAATATAAATATATCACACTTGCCTCCATTTGCAACTATAAAATGCTTATTTAGTACCTAGGGTTCTGCTTCTCTGCTTGTCCCAAATGCATCTTGCTGGAGCTGAACAAGTCAGTGTTTATTTCCTATGTAAACCTCATCAAGGTTCATAAATCGGGCATTCTTTTGACTGAGGCAGGTCTCATCTACAGGTGAGAGAAGGATGGAGTCCTGAGTTTAAGTCTTTCTTACTTTCTTTTTCAATGTTTAAATGTTTAATGTGTCCTAATCACTGTAAAAATGCAAGAAGTGTTGGGAGTAAAAACTGCAAGAAAAATCCTTCTGAAAATCTGGGACATCTAGTTAATTTTGTGGTTTTATTTTTCCTTCTGTGAAATGGAAACAACGATTCTCTATCACAAAGCATCATTAAAAAGTTTGAATCCAGTAATTATTGTAGAAAATAAGGTATGAAAAAAGATGAAAAAAAAAAAAAAAAGAATATGGGTAAGTCTGTGTAATAATATAAATAAAAAAATAATAATTTAGGGAATGATCATTTTCTAGAAAATTTCTGTTACATTTAATCTTTATTTATTTCTTGTTTTGTTTTGTTTTGTTTTCTAGTATTTTTGATTTCCTTTAAACACAAAAAATTCATATCTTCTATAATAATAGAAAAAAATATCTAAAAATAACTTCTAAAATAACCTAAGTAATTGTGTTCCCATGGAAAGTTTGTGCTACTAATATATTGTAGATAATTTACATTAATTGATTGCTTGGAGGTGCAGGGCAGAACATTTCATTTTAAATATGATGCATGGTCCTAAAAGGTAGGGCTGTCAGATCAATAATTCCCTAGGTAACGTAATTATCTTTCACTGCTAATTGTCTCTAAGTTTCTCATTCACCCAAATAAAAGACAAAGTGCCAGTGTGAATATTTTGCCTGATTCACTACAAAACCTTATTGTTACTTACAGAACTTCTATGAAGTGATGCCTATTGTAGAGCAGATATATATTTTCATGGAGTGACAAAACATTTGAAACCAAAAATTTAGTATTATATCAGTATGCGTTACACTTAAGGTCATATGTGTATAGGACTTTACTAGAGAATGTACAGATATACTTTCCAATGCTTTCTGGCACTGGCAGGATAAACCAAATTTGGGGGCTAAAAGAATACTCCACCCCAAAGAAAATAGTAGCAGATGTTCAGGTCTCTGGGTGCATGTCTTGGTTTTGTGTGACTGTTGTGGTTTACACACAGGAGGAAGCTGAGCCCCACACAGTCGTTTGCTCATTTCCCCCACAATGGGGAAGAGAATCAGAAGGGTAAAAGCAAGAAAAATAGGTAAAGCAAAAGCTGTGCATGCAAGCAAAGCAAAACAAGGATTTCATTCACTATCTCCCATCAGCAGGCAGATATGCAGCTATTTCAGGAAAGCAGGGCTCATGACTCACAACAATTACCTGGGAAGACAGAAGCCATCTCCTCTAACATGTCCCCTACCCCCCACCCCCCTCTTAACCCCCGCTCTTCCTCCCTCTTTACTCCAGTTTTTTATTGCTGATCATGACATCATGTGGTATGGGATACCCCTTTGGTCAGTTTGGGTCAGCTGTCCTTGTTGTGTCCCCTCCCAACCTCTTGTGCACCCCCAGCCTCCTCGCTGGCAGGGCAGCACAAGAAGCTAAAAAGTCCTTGGCTCTGTGTGAGCACTGCTCAGCAACAGCTAAAACATTGATGTGTTATCAACACTATTTTAATCACAAATGCAAAACACAGCATGAAAAAATTAAGTCCATCCCAGCCAAAACCAGTACAGTGACCAATCAAATCAAAGCAGTTAACATACACATCCAAGAAATAAGGAGGAAAGATGAGAACGTTGCAGGGTGATGAAGGTCTCAGCACCATGGAAAGAGAGCAGAGATGTTAAAGACAGTTCCAGAGGCATTGGTGCTGCTCACATTGCTGTAGCTCTTGTACATTAAGCATTAAGGTATAGAAGATGTGCAGACAGGCTTTCTGCTGAAACTAGTGACACAGTCATCTTGTGATTATTCCCAGTGGAAACATGCAGTAGATGTTAATGCTCTATAGAAGCTATTAAATTGTTAATTATTTCTAGATGATATTCTTTGCAAATTTTGTTTCTATGTGATGGACACATATGACACTAACCACCTACTGAAATTTAGTTGATACTTGTTTCAGTGGGAGTCAAAATTTCTTTTACATGCTCAAAAGTTATATCAGAGGATCTCACTGTGCTGCTAAAATCCATGCATGGTGGACAGTATTTTAACTTTGGGAGAATGTGTATCTGGGAAAACTAGACTCATGTTGATTTGGGTTATCTATGTGACTTAAGGGTATGAAATATCATGTCTTTTTGTTTGTTTGTTTTTTTATTTGTTTTGTTCTGTTTTCACAAAACTAACCAGCTTGAAAACAATAAGGAAGGTCCATGTAAGTGCTGTTGGTTGCTGATATAAACTCAGGTTTTTCAAAAGCTTGTCTTAAGTGAAGACTGCTGAAACTGAAATAACATACCTGTGCATGTGTAAGTGCGCATATTTATTTATATGAGCACTTTCATTACTACTCTGTTATCACTGAGCAGTAAAGATGTTTCAAAAGGTGCAGTGCTAGCTCTTAAGCATCTAGAAAATGTAGAAGTAATTGATGTAATCTACTTGACAAAATAATAAACAAGAACAAACAAAGAAATAGTTTTAGTGAAGTGAAAAGAGAATATTTGCTCATATTCAGAAAGAATCTACTTAAACTGTACGGGAGCAAAAAAAACCAGATATAATTCATTTGACCAAGTTGTTTTTGATTTGAAATGCATACTCTCTGCTTCACAATGCTTTCTTATCATCTAATTTTCTAAGCAATTGGTCCTGCCGATACACAGCCTAACTTTCTTGCAAATAGAAAAATCTATGGATTTAAGTGGTTTTTTTTAGAACTAATTTTTTAATTTTTTCAGCAGCTGAAACAGTATGCAAGCTGGAAGAGTCTGGATTGTACACATGCAAAGAAATAATTTTAGACTATCTTTTTGATATGAATTACACCTTTCTCACTCTTACTGGTAAAGAAGTATATTGGCTAGCTAAGGCAGGGATGAAACTGTTTTTGATTAAGTTTTTTTTTCTCTCTGTAAGGACGTTTTTTGTTCTTCAGGTCCACAAAATGCAAAGTTTATCTCAAAGTCTTGGAGTAAAACAACTTTTTCTTCATTCTAGAAAGCAACAAATCTGTCTTATCTCTCTGTAACTGAGAGAACCACACAGGCACAGACAACCACTGTCAGGGATGGTAACTTTAAAATCTGCCACATCTTTGTAGCAGTGGTTAGGTCTGTGTTTTGGTCATAGTCAAATGAGATTTGATGTGTGCATGTATAAATATAACATTTAACACTTTGTATAGAGATTACATGTATACATACAACATTTAACACCATCTGCAGATACATGCACACACAGACAAACACATGTGCACAAAAAAAAAAAAAAAAAAAGGAGGGAGGAAGACTTTTTTAGCACATGCAACAACAAATGTATTTTGTTAAACAGATCACCTTTCAACACAAAGGGCTCTTTCCATTCTAAACTAGGGATGATACTGTACTGCAAATGGGTAGACACCATTTTCTGTGCCTTGCTTAATAGCTTGTTTGTCGTGGATTTAGTTAAAAATATTCCTCAAAATAGAGTAAAAATCTCCAAAAAGAAGAGAAAGTTCTATAAGTATTCTTTTGCAAATAGACTCTATTATCAAAGGGATACATTTTGCTCCTTTTCCCTCCATATCTTAATAAACACAGTACAAAATGTCTGGTGCTATATATATTAAAAAATATATAATAAAAAAGCTCTAATCTGCACATACAAGTATTAATTTTATTACATGGAACATTCTCTTTTAATCTAATGGTTTAAGAAAGTAAAATCAAGAAAGTGTTTGTTTTCCATTATCTCACCTGTAAATTAAAAACACTAGTCTCTGCAAAGCCTATATTAATATTTGAAGGAACTGGCATATTTATTCACAAATATATGAATAATAAATAAATTTAAAAGACATTTCAGAATACTAACTATTCTCATTTGTGTGGTTCTGGCTATTTAATTTCTTTTTTTCCCAATTTTATTGATTTTTCACAAAATTTTGGGTAATTATGTTATTATTTATTTGTATGAGCAGTAAAAAATTTCACTGGAGTTATATAAAACAACAAAGAAAACCTGTATTTAAAATATTAAGTGTAACAAAAAAGCAAAGATAATAGAGAAGGCAGTCTATAATTCCCTTGTGTAAGTCACTAGTGCACAATCTGTAAGAATTGCTTTGCTTTAGAATAAATTATTTTAATAGATCTTTCCAGAATACTCTAGTTTAGGGCTAACACATATTTCTGACAAAATAAGTGGAAGTCTATGAAATGAGAAAAGGGTTCTGCATTTCACAGAAATTTTATTTTGATGAAAGTAGTAATTAAATTACTTGGTCTCAGTGCTGTGACTTTCATCATCCTGTAAGCACGTAACATGATACCAATCTTTTTTAACTTAACATTAAGTAGAGACAGAGATGGCAATTATAAGCACTGAGTAACAGGATCTACTGAAGCAGAAACATTTTCTCTCTTTGTTGATTGTTGCTACTACAAAGTGCAGAATACAAAAGAAAACATACTTTCAAACTGGAGATTAGGTCACAAATTTCTCTAGAAGATGATTATTTCATCATCATTAGTTAGAGTGTGCTTTTACTTTGTAAAAAAAAATAAACAGTAATACTAAAACAGAATTCTAAAAATTGAGGATATAAGCAGGGTTTCTCATATAAAACACAAGCTCTCATACAAAAGCCCTAAGCTTTTCTTCTTTATTTCTCATATGACCTATCAGATATTTATAGTGTGATATCAATCCATTTCTGCTGTCCAAAATCTGCTTATGTCAGCATATTGATACCTTCAGTACAGTTAGTATTAACTTGTAAGGATAAAATCAGAAATGTCAACATATAAAATGAGATATCTGTGATTAATATTTAATAGAAAAGTATTCTACAAATATATCCATAGAAAAGGATGATCTGGGAAGGTTTTAATATGTTAATCAATAAAGAAGGAACATATGAACATATACTTGTTACCTACATTCTTGGTATTTGATTATCATAGTTTAATATAGCAGATATTTTCACACAAGTCTGCTCAAAAAAAAAAAAAAAATGTCACAAACATTCACTTTCTCAACAAATTCAAAAATAAAGCTAGTTACCTACATTCTCAGCTGATTTGTTGGACTGCAGCTTTTTCAGTCTGAAGGACTAAAAAACCCGCTTTTTACACAAAGCCAAAAATTGTTATCAAAAATGAAATTGTAACAGATTTATAATTCAAGAACTATTATTTTCCCAGATATGATGCTTATAGAACTGAAGATAAAAATACTATTACAGGAAAAGGTTCAGTAGAAACAGCTATAACTGCTAAACGCAAACTTCTTAGTGAGTGTAACATCACCTACACTCACTTCCTTACTCCCCATATGGTCTTGATGTGAATGGCACTGGTTTGAGGGAAGGGGTATTAGAGTGACTCTGAGAGTAAGGGGTTGATCCACCTCACACAAGGCTCCCCTTGTGGTATTTTTAGTATGATCACCACCCAATTTTTCTATACATATCAAGGTTTACATATACTGGATAGTAAAAGATATATGACATCACATAATTTTGTAGCAGTCACCTGGTTGTTAGACAGTTGTTTTAACAGCTGAACAAGTTAAAACAGAACTCTATTCAGTTCAAGACAAGTTCAGATAACATCTGACAAGTTATGAGGCCTTTGTGTTAAAAAGGTTCAAATCCTGTGACATTACTACTAATGATGACACTAAAAGGCTAAAAATATTAAAATATAATCAGAAAGTTTATGCAAGGTGCCACCAGTAATGGTGGTGAATAGTTCCTAGAGTAGTAGATAGTAGAAAAATATTTTCATATGGACCAAGTTTTGGAACTTCTTTATCAATTTCCTAAAAAAAAATAACTGAAGCAATCTCAATACTGTTAACTGGCTCCTTTCTTCTTCTTTCAGAAGTATTGCAGCCCATTCTGCTTAACTCTTGTTTCTAGAAAAAAGTTAGAGGAAAACTTTGAACTATCCATAAATAATTAGAAGACAACAGGAACTGCATAACAGACACCAAGAATTACTTAAAAGCTATCACTTGGATATTGAATCACATGGTTTATAGGCAAGAAAGAGAAATATGACCTCCATGAAATAACTCTAAAATATGTGGAATAAGATATTATATAATTGTAATCAACGGTTTGCTGTCAGAAAGGAAATTTTATCTGCCATGTGTCTAATAATAGATAAAAGATGACATTTTCAACAGCAAGCTGAATAGTAAAGAATATAAATCCAAAATGTGCAGATAACATTAAGCAGGAAAAGATTTCAAGTATGTTGAAATTTAAAAGGATGGTGGAAAATGAATATGTTGTAAAATACTGAATGAAATTCAGTAAGAATGAAGGTGACTTGAAATACACTCAGACATAATCAACTCCATAAGTACAGAGTGGGAAATTATCCCTGTAGTATTTTTTCATCAAGAAAGAAAGGATTTGTTATCTGTAGTCTAACTTGGGTTCATTGACTAACTGGAAGGTGTATTTGTACTTGATTGTAGTTGATCTGTACGTGCCTTGTATCAAACTTTCAGAGAGGTGGCTTGACATGGTGAAAATAGGTGGTGTCGGTAATATTTTGTGGAAAATAACATAGAAATAAAGGGTTAATAGGTTTGTCATTTTTCACCAGCATATTTCAGCTTCCACCATTTATCATTCTTATATTCAACTATTTACATTATTCTGGCATTCCATCAAGACAGAAGCCTAAGTGTGCTAGACTGCAGGAATATAAGGAGAGTCAAGATCTTTGGCTCTGCAAGACATGAGCTAAAAAGTTTGACATAGACAAAATAAATACTGTGGAAAGCCTTTTCCAAAACTACATTGTAGACTAATGTCAGATGTGTGCCATGTGCAGGTAATTTCATAGACATGTGTTCTGCTTGGTTTAAAAACCACTGTAATTTTTGGTAATTTGCTATTGAGTTTCCTATGAGAGAATAATAGCTGAAGTTTACAGGTGCTTCTATCAAATTCTGATGCAGATTTCATCTTGTAAAAAATTCTGGACCTATTTGAGTCTGTAGTATTCAAAGTTCCAGCTTCAGAATTTACTTTAGGGAGCAGAGTTTTTCTTTTATGTTTTTTGCTTTTTTTTTTTTTTTTTTTTGGGGGGGGGGGGGGGGAGTGCGGAACGACACGTTTCCATATACCTCCACGTCTTCCTTGAGAAGGGTTAAGTTTATCTCTGTCTTAATAATCTTCTTAACTAGTGTGATCAGCAACCAGCAACTATATCATCTGAGAGAATCTTGTAATCAGATGTATTAGATTCTTTCCACAAATACCTCTCCACATGCAACTTTATCATCTTGTCATGCAAACTACTGTTCTTGGTTTCCCCTCATATGTTAAAAGTAGTTTGTGTATTACATTTGGATAGATTGAACATATGAATTTTTCAACTTGGATAACACAAAAGATCCTACATAAAGTGTTCAGATATGTTCCTACAGGGATATGTTTTTCTTATTCAGATAATACAGGTATTTAGTTAAAAATTCCTTCTTTGGTGTTCTGTTGCCAAAGAGAATAAGCAAGCCCATGAACTGGGGCTGTGTTTTGTTTTGTTTTGTTTTGACAACATTTTTTTCTCTCTAAAGCTGTGGAGGCAGGGGTTCTTGTATTCTTGGTGGTATGTATCTATTCCACTCTCCTCTAATATTTCTGCTAATATCCCTCTGTTCTACAGAGGAACTGATCTCTACAAGACTAGAATTCTCTGGGCCAGGTCCTGTTTTTATTCACATCCTACAAAAAAAAAAATAAAAATAAAAAAAATAAAAATAAAAATAAAAAAAAAGAAAGAAAGGATGCATTACAGACTTGCAAGTACTGTGTACTTGTGTCGTTGTGCTCCCAAGCCTGGAGGTGGAGGAAAGTTGACTGTATTTGATACACTTAATCCAAAACATGACATATGATTTGGTATCTGTACATTTTCCATATTGCTGCCTTTGAAGGTAGTCTCACGCTCCCTGTTCTGTGATCCAACTGCTACTAACTATTTATGATCATACAGTGAACTGTATTTCTATCTATCTGTAGGTTCATTGATAATAAACTTCTGTAAAAAAGAGCAGGATCTGGCCCAGCAGATACAGTAATAATTCACTCCAAATTCCTTTGTTCCTATTTACAGAATCACAGAATCACAGAACCATACAGGTTGGAAAAGACCTCCAAGATCATCCAGTCCAACCTATGACCTAACACTAACAAGTCCTCCACTATTTAACTTCTTTTCTACCTTTCTTTGTGTGCTTGAAAAGGTGAAATCGTAGATAAGGAGGCAAGAGGTAAGGAAATCTTCTGAATTACTCTTTCCCTTTCAATCTTTTAACTCTTAACTTTTAATTCTGTGTGGATTCCAAGAAAAAAATATGGTAGCATTCTCTGTTCCTTGTGTGGATATTGACCCAACAACAAAACTACCCCTTCTCTCTCTCTCTCTTTTTTTTTTTTTTTTTGACATAATTCAATGCAATTAAACTCAAGATTACGGTGTGCTAGCTTTCCCTTTGGTGATGATTTCATGCCACAAAGTAGTAAAACAGTTTTTTTTTTTTTTTTTAAGCACACATTCCAATTGTTGTAATAGTTTCTCCATTTAGTTCTACTGACATTTCCAGATAATAATTTAGGTAATTAGAAACTCCATGGACAACAATAGACTATTGTCTCACACATGGGGGAATATGGGGGCTTTAATAAAAGTACTTTGGACAGAAAAGCACAGGGAAACTTGAGTCTTGACAGTATTAGTAGTATCTTCTTTTTTGAGAACCAAATTAAGCCACAGATTTTCTGAAGAAAATGTCTGAAAGAATAGCAAGCAAAGAATCTTTGATTCTAAAAATGAAAAAAAAAAAAAAAAAAAAAAAAAAAAAAAA
>VXAA01002185.1:4197-47437 GCA_013399115.1 Anseranas semipalmata | reverse complement strand
AAAAGAATGAATGAACAAATCTATTTTCTTGACAGTATATTATGGACAAATCCTTATTTAATCCATTTTGTAATGATGTCAATGGCTTCATAAATCAAATGACTTGTGTGTAACATCTATTCACTTAGGAAATATGTCCTTCCATTGTTGCAGACAGGATAAAATGTAACCATAATACTTAATATTCTTTCAGACTTCCTGGTAGTACTTGCTGCTCTAATAGGAAAAACAGACAAAGTGAATTAAAATGACCTTGCTTCTTTGAATTAGTAAGGGTTGGTGTGTGCAGGCATTAAATCAATGGCTGGCATCAGCCTTGCTCAGCTGTAGTAAGGCCTGTAGTAGTCTGCTCATAATTTGAGTTGTAAAGTATCTGTCTTTTACAGCATCCAGCACTCCTCGTGTTATCGTCTCAGTACCCACTGTGCTAACACCTGTCTCAGCTAGGACTCCTGTTTGAAGGTGGCTTAATGATCTGGCTGTAGTGATCACTGTACACATAGATTTCTGCAAAATCTCAGCGCTCAGTCCACTTTGCTGTGAACTGGTAATGAAAGTAGGTAGTACATTATGCTTTACTTTTTAAATTGGATCAGGCTAAAATTTTATGCAGCATTTCTATAAATCTGTTTTAGTTTGTTTTGTTTTGTTTTGTTTTGTTTTGTTTTGTTTTGTTTAAAAAGACAGTTTTCAGCTACTACATACCATATGTAAAATATATATGTATATATTTAAGTCTTTATTTAATAAACAGAGAACCTTTCCTATGTAGGAATTTAAAGGTTTTTCAACATTGTTTCAAGGAAATCTTGTTTAAAAAGAAAAGTCTTCAAAATTATAATTTCACACATACCTTTCACATCATGGAACCCCTCCACTGAACTTACAAGCCTGTAAGAACAGCGTTATTACCAATTTCTCCTGTATCTTGGCACAGGATCATATATATAAAGAAAAAAAAATGTGTGTTTATTTGTTTCCTGGGAAAAGGACAATGACGGAAAAAAAGTTGACTACTGGGCATGTAAATCAGTACAAATAATTCATGTGACCACTATATGTGTCATATGTTTACTTTGTAGATATCATTCACTGAGAGTTGGACCCACAAAAGAGATACTCAGATGAACGTATGTTTATACATCCTAAGTGCTTTGTTCCCAGAAGAAGAGTCTGAAATTTTTCCTGAGTAATTGCACACTGTCTTCTTTTTTCAGCCTAGTTGCTATTTTCTTCTTTTGTTATTTTCTTTCTTTTGTCTTTCCAGCATATCTATTTAGATAAACATTTCTATTTAGGTTTCATCATTTAAGTATTTCGGGTGTATATATGTGTGTATCAAATCCAAAACTTCAATTGTATCCTCAGATCTTGACATTCTTTCTTCTTTATCCCAGTTGAAGCTTATTCCTCTCAATTCACGCACTATTTCTCTATTACTGTCTATTCCTCTTCTTTCTTACTCTGTTTCTTCTGAAACTGCTGCTCACATTTGGAACAAGTTCCTACCTTGCAAACTAGGAATAATCAATGTTCATTTCAACTATCCCTCTACTTCTCATTTTTGCAAAGTTTTTCTATTAATATGTCAGTTATAACTCCACAGCGATTATACTGAAGTAATAGAAGTGCACAAGAGTGCACACATATTTCTTTGCTATTTGAGAATCTTACTGCAGAAGCATGTCCTTTTTAGGTTGACACACCCACTCAGAATGCCCAGTATAAACTGAAAAGTATAAACCTGTTCACTTTTCTGTCAAAGGAAATCAGAACAGTGATTATGTTGTACACTGCTTCTCTGTATTAACATTTGTAAACCTCTCCAAAGAAAAGAAAGGAATCCAGGGGGAAATCGAATGAGCTATTTACTATTTTTGTGCCTATTTGCTTGTTATTCCAAACACTTTCACAATTTGCTTTCTTAAAATCTGATATTGTTTTTCAAAATGAAAATATTTAAGGCAGTTTCTTCTCTTTCACCCCTCTCTTTAATCATAAAGAGCAAGGAAGTTTCTGGATGAATTGATAGATATAAATGATTTATTACAAATCATAAACATGCACCACATAATTCAAGAGGCACTGTACGAGAATCTATATAATTTAGCATAATGTAATCACCTCCATATAAATTATTCCTTAACGATCAAGCGGAGACAGAAGAAGGGGGATAGCTACTTTAAACTGCATTTAATAAGAGAAATTAATTAGAAAGAAACAACAAAGTTTATTTCATCTATGGTCCAAGAAACCACGGTTATAGGTTCTTTTAATATAATTTAAAAGAAAATTCTTTACTTAATAAGGAGATATAAGTCTAATATTGTTTCTGTTAATGGATATAAAATTACTTTTCCTTAAAATTTCTAGGTTGCTAAATATTGTGTTTATAATGCTCAACAGCATTATAACTAAAATGACTAAAAGATTCATAAATGAATAATATTGGTGCAGGTTTGGTTTACTAGGGTAAACTTAGTATCTCCAATATGCTACACTGCAACTGAGTATTCTTATGAAGGACGAAATTATCTGCAGATGTATGATATATTTTTCTACCAGCTTCTTCCCATGGTGTTTGGGAGACCATTTTGAAAATAAGATTTTTTTTTTTTTTTTTTTAATTTTAAGCATCTGATGGAACACATTTAAGTAACTCTACTTTGATTCTGAATCAATAAAGTCATTTAAAGCCTGGGTCTATCTGGGACAGAAAATAAGAGTCATCTTGAAGTCAGTGGCAGTACTTCCATTCTTAAAGATGTGATGAAGTGTCTTCTTATCCAAGGATTTTCAACTGTAGTCTTTCTGTGGTACATAACCAATCTTTGAATTTCTGCAAAAGATAGTCTGACTTTTTATCAGACGTTTGACTGATATTGCATTTACATAAAAGCCTAACTGTGATTGTCCTGTAATATAAGTAATGTTACACTTAATATATATAACTATATATTAATATATATAATATATAATATTATATTATTATATGTTACATATATAATATTATATATATTAATAACAATATGAAATAATATAGAGGTCACAAAAACTAGAGCTCTTTTTTTATAAAATGTTAACATTAGGTCATGCATGTTAAGGTTGCAAAAACTTGTCAAATAACATTCATTACAAAAATGGAGTTGGTAATGTTGTGGAAACTCTAAATGTTTCATCCAAACTTTTTGAATTTAAACTACATTTAATATTAAAGAAGATTATAGTTTATAAATATCCATGTAAAAAAAAAAAAAAAAAAAAAGCTGATTTAGTTTCACTTCAAACTAAATGTTCCATTTGATCGCAAATCATTTTGACCAGTGAAGCAGTTTTTCTTATAGTAGAATGAAATCTTGTGAAATCTTGTATTTAAGATCTTGAGGTTTTTTTCTGCATCTTGCACAAAGTGATTTTAAACTGTCAACATTATTTTAAACAGTACCCAGCAGAACACAATGAAACATGCAAAACAGGACCTAAGCAAACCATTGTAGCGGTAGTTATTGTTCATCTTGGGTAGTGTGTTGTCTGTAGTTGGGACTGTACTGGGACATACATGTCCAACAGACTTAAATACTAAGTTTTCAAGTTAAAATCTTGAAACACCTTCTAGCCTGGGGAGTTTTATGCCCCGACTGGGTGAAGTCTTCAGCAGCCCACTCTGAGAGCATGCTGAGCCGCTGCACCTGCTCTGTGTGGGACCTGTGACTGGAGACTTCCCCAAGACTCACCAGCCTGCATCATCATGCAATCTTATGATATTTGCATTATTTTTGCATCTCTATAGTACAGATGGAATATATATATATATATGCACATGTATGTATCTATATATATGATGGAATTAAGTTTTGGGTAATCCTGGTGTATAACCTGGTGTATATCCTGGTGTAAAAAACTGGTGTATACCAGTACATGAATAATTTACATATTAATTCTTTTTACGTTTTACTTTCAGCACATCCCAATCCACAATGTGTTTAATAACCTCAGGGAGTACGAGAAACTGGATCTGACACTATAAAGAGTAACTGGAAAAGAAACAAGCAAGCAAAAAAATTTTCAAAAGCAACTGCATTTAGGCAAATTGGTAGAACAGTACCCTTTTCTGGGGAAAGGTTTCTTTCCAGGCAGAATTTGAAAGGCAGTGGTCTTGTTTCACTTGAATAAAATCAGCTACCATATAAGTATGATAAACAGAATGAAATACAAATACAGTTTTATTTGTTTTGTTTTGTCTTGTCTTGTCTTGTCTTGTCTTGTCTTGTCTTGTCTTGTCTTGTCTTGTTTTGTCCTGTTGTGGGTTCTTTAATCATTTCTGCTGCCATCTTTAGTGAAAAGGTGAAGAAAATACTTAACTTTAATATGCTTTGTGTATCCTCTGACTGCAGTAAAATTCAAGGGCCTGAAATTGTCCTTTTCCTGCAATACAGCCTTCTTCTAACTGTGGTCCTCTTTCCATTCTTGAGAGCATCTGGTGTCCTTTCACAATTATTACCCAGCTTTAACAGCCTCTCCATTGTGGTATGCATATTATTTTGTCAATCCTTCATTTGTTTTCAGCTTAACTTTAAGATCAATGAACTTACTTGCCAATTTGACAGGACCATCAGTTCTTTGGGTAATTAATTAATCTTTTTTTTTTTTTTTTTAACTCAAGCCCAACAGATCTTATTGAATTTAATTGCCAATCAATCACAGAGCAAATTCTTCCTGAAATTAAAATCTTGTTCTGCAAAGAGAAACAAAGCTTTAGCTGTTTCTTTAGGTTGCTTTTGTGTCTGACCCTGACAATCTTAAAACAAGAAAACTGGATTTTCATCTTTGCAAATCCTGACTATTTATTTTTTTAAACAACTTTCAAATTGAAACACTCTTGTCTAACACTAACAGATTAAATTGTATATAACAGAGAAAATATCTTAGAGACTGCTGCTGGACTTCTGAACCATTCTGAAGGAATAAATCAAGTGAGAGAAGTACTGATATAAAGTAGGAAAGCAAAAGGGCACAAATCTTAACACTTGCATAGTTCAGTGGTTACAGTCATCAGTATTACGATCAAGAAAGTAAAAGGTTAGTATACATAATTTACAGTACTTCTTTAAGCAATACTCAAAAAAACTCTAAATGTTACTCATTTATCATGAGGTTTACAGGTGAAATTAACAATTCGGTCATCTGTAAAAATTTCTGAGCTCTTCCAAGCTGGCAGCCATTTTCTCTATCTTGTGTTCTTACTTTCATGTGTGCTAGGGGGTTGGGCCCACTTGAACATGCCATTGTGGAAGCATTATTGTGGACAGAATTCAAACATTTTGACACTTAAAAATCTGAAAAAAAAAAAAATGTCATTACTGGTGGAGTTGGGGAAAATCTAACTCTAGCTCCATAGTCCATACCAAAATAAGGTTGCATTGATTTCAGTGTTCACTCCACTCCTGTAACTCATTGACTTCAATCGGAGTTTTGCTTCAGTAAGGATTTTGTAATCAGATACTTCATTTGGACAAAATGGATCCATTTTTCAAATTGTCAGTGTGTGCTTGGGAAGGTCAAAGCTGTGTTTTATGTAAGCAAAAGTAAAGAAGACTTGGGATGTGGGGAGGAAACTGAGGATGAAAACAAGTGGGACAGAAAATGAGAAGTGAGGCAGGAAGGGTGTGATAGTATTTCATTTTCTCTTTGAGTTTCTGGGAAGATATTATCAGTGATCCACTTGTTTTATTTTGACATGTTGCTACCCCTTGACATTTAATGTTTGTAGATAGTAGAGAAAGATAAGGGTTTTAGTTTGCTGTTTTGCCAGTTCAACAATCATTTTTCTATTAATGACCAAACGTTATCTTTGTCCATCTTAAGCATGAAAGTGTGGCCTAAAAAAGCTCCAAAATCACTTCCCTCTTCTCAGAACTTTTGAAGAGTTCTTTGGTCCTTATATTTCCATTAGGGATTGCCAAATCTTACAGCCTGATGGTGAAAAGGCTGCCCCAGCTCCATGCCCCCAGGCTAAGGGGGCAACCTAGTGAGACTAAGCATGCAGTCCCAGGGGGTGCCTACACAGACATATACAACAAACTTATGTGCACATAGACACAGCAGGCCACACAGATCAACACAGAGAGAAACTTTGGTATCTGAGCCTAGACATGCAGTCTATTCACTAACTTTCCCTGGATCCTGCTGACCCCATTCTCTCAGATTGACCCCAACCCCACAGTCCCTCCTGCAACAGACTGGGATCCCTGGTCCCTTCAGGAGCCTACCTTTTCCGGTGCCTCACCCTCAGAAGCACCAGCACCCCAGTCCTGTTCCACTTTCCTTTCCTTTCCTTTCCTTTCCNCCCCACCCCCCCAGCCCTGTCCCACCTTCCTTTCCTTTCCTTTCCTTTCCTTTCCTTTCCTTTCCTTTCCTTTCCTTTCCTTTCCTTTCCTTTCCTTTCCTTTCCTTTCCTTTCCTTTCCTTTCCTTTCCTTTCCTTTCCTTTCCTTTCCTTGGACCAGCTAGATCTCTCCAAAATGTGAGACATCAGCCTACCACTTACTAACTAATTAATTAATTGAAAGTATGCTGTGCTCTAGACTCTCTCCAAGGAGATTTTGCAGACTTCAAAAAAAAAAAAAAAAAAAAGTTACCTTGAATCTGCCTCCCACAGTCATAGCTGACTTTAGTGCTGTTAAGTGTAAAATCTATTATGTTGACTGCCTGATGACAACTCCAGTGGTGGTATTTGTTATATGTTGTTACATTTATTTATGTGTATTACATACCCGTACCAGACTGCAATATTCAACTGTTAAGAAGACAAAAATCTTTCAAGATTTATTAGGTTTTAGTGTTTGGTTCTAGATTATACAGTTAATCTATGAAATATCTTGTTCTTAATTTTATTTTTGACCAGCAGTCTCTGAAAATATTGGAGGGTTGACACCAATGAGCCATTTCAGGAAGCCATTGTGCCTGAGGAAGATGGCCTTTTGTCCTATTTGCATTACAGTTACTCAAGAATAGGCACTTAATTTTGTAGGATGTCACTGGAATACCGAAACTGTCAAAATATCACTCAGGGACTTAATTTTTCTTCCTGAGATACCTTGTGTTTAAATGCATTCACTTTATCCCAATTAAACACTTTATGATATTTAATGACATCTCAGTTTCCCCTGAACAGTTATTTTCCCTAACTAGCATTTCTTTTTAATTTCCCATCAGAGTGCTGAAGATAAAGCTTTTCTCAATCTCTTTTTTTTTCCTCATTTCCTTTTTTTTTTTTTTTCTGCAATCTCCAGTTCATTTGCTATTTAAAATCTTCCAGTTCTCTTTTTAGTGGTGTAAAGATTTTCATCACCAGTCTTCTCCCCTTAAGTGTTAAAAGAGTACTTTATTGTTTCAGTAATTTCTCCTGCTGTTCCAATGGCTTACAGTGCGGTTAAAGCCACCCTTGGAGAGACAGATGGGAATTCCTGTTCATGTAATAGTACCCAGCTAGACTATGTTCATGCCACATCTTAACAGTTACCTATAGTGAATCCAAAGCTTGCAACATCACAAAGAGAAGGGTAGTCCGTCTGGGACTGCCTTAGCTGAGTTAAGATGTGATGTTCTTGAGGTCATGGGAGATGTCTGTCCATCCTTCCTTCCTTCCTTCCTTCCTGCCTGCCTGCCTTCTTTCTTTCTTTTTTATTTATTTATTTATTTATTTCATTGCTTCATTAGCTTGAACTGAAAGATCAGCTCTTCTACAGAAGAAGCAGCTAGAATTTTATTCTTCATTGGAGAAGATTATTGCACCCAGCCTTTTGCTTGGCCTTTCCTTATGTTTTCTGTCTAACAATTATACAGAAATACAAGGAAAAGGGGAAATATTCTTTTCATATTTTTAAGGGAAGCTTGAAATTGAAAGCTCATACTATAAAGTCTAGATGCACCTTGCATTCATATCCAAAACAATTTAAAAAAATCAATGGATGATTAGAAAAATTTATCCAGATAAGCTTCAGCTTAGCTTTCCAAATACCTATTAATGACACAGTGATTAACTTTTGTCATACTGTCCAGAAAATGTGTTTGGAGTTCAGTTGTGTAGGGTGTGAACATACCGGGTCTGTTACAACAAAATATGAGAACACTTCCTTGAAATTAGGATATACATACACAATTTTCTAGACTCCAGAATGGGAAGGGAAGGGAAGGGAAGGGAAGGGAAGGGAAGGGAAGGGAAGGGAAATCCTCTCTAGTATGAATACTGTATATGCATTTTAAGAAAATTTAAGTGAATGGAAAGTGCCATCAAAATTTTCCATGACAAAGCCCAGAATCCTGTGTTTCATTGGATATCTTAGCATTTCTGTAGCTGGCAATCGTAAAAATTACAAGAATACAATGGAGAATAATAGAATAATAGAAATCCAGCATCTGGCAAAGGTCTGTGTAGATAGAGAATTTTAAAGCGTGGCTCAGACTTTTTTAAGCCAAAGCAGTACCTACTGCTTCTTTCCTCTCCCCAGAAGGACACTTTATAGCTGGCAGATAAAATTCAGTTTTTAAAAAATAAAAGCCTACATTTATAAACTTTATTTATAACAACCATAAAAATAGCAAGGCACAATATGAGCTTCTAAACTTTTACTACAGCTCATATTTTCTTACTTTCTATTGAGTATTTTGATAGATGCACCCAGAATGCTGTAACATTGCAAAACAGATGGGAAAATATGTAAGAAAATAACAGCAACACTTTTCAAAAGAAAGCATGCTACTTTTTTTTTTTTTTTCCAAAGGAATGAGAAATTTCTATGTGCAATTGGTAAAAGGTGTCATATTTGTCATATATAACCTACATCTAAAAAGATATCTAAAAACAATTCCATATAAGAGATGAAGGTCTATTTATTATTGAAACTTTCCATCTACTTAAATAGGTAGGATGTGCACGATACTTCATATGACACTTACAGAATCAATGTTATCACCCTAAGCCATGCTTTCCACTTTCAAATTCAGCCAGGGAACATCCTTCCATCTCCACTGTCCCTACAAGAACATTGTTTTCAACTGAAGGTCACTAACACTATCTGCAAACCAATTTACTTTCAATATGTCTCTAGTGAATTCTTTTCACCACTATCCCAAATCATTTCATATATAATATCTCAAAATTGTATCAGTATCAACACAACACATGACAACATACAGATTTCAGTTTCAAATTGGATCTAAACTTGAACCAGTCCCAGAAGTGAATAAAGTGTGTCTCTCACTGATTTCTTGATGGTGGTCTTTGGAACTGTTTCTCTAGTTTTTCTACACTGTTCTAGAGTATACATTATGAGTTACAACAGTTGTCTTTTAGCCAACACTGTCATAAAATAATTGGGACTTTGTAGGATTGGATTTGTTAGTGATAAAAATTGATTATAAATAGTAGTTGTATTATTGCTTACTTATAACATGCAAAGGCCTCAATTCACAATAAAGTACAATAAAAGCAAACATGCCCTTTCCTTATTCAAAAAATCTAACTGCACCTATATACAATTTGTGTCTGAGATCTGTCCAAGGGGTTATGATCATAAATGCTTCCCAATCCTTTACTTTGCTTAATCAACAGGAATAATTCATAATCTCTGTATTCATATTAAGGGAAACTTTTATCCTTTCACCTCATTCATTTTTGATCTGATCTATTATGTTTCTCTTAGCAAACTATTCTATTTAGCTGTTTCAGCTGCACATAGGATTATACCATAACAAGGTATTGAATATCCCTCTTTTTCTGCTCATCTTTTTCTGTTTTCTCATACACTGCTTGTAAGCATGAATACAACCAGGAACCTCTTCTATTTAATATAGATATCATTCTAAAGAATTTTTTAAGATCAAAGTCTATTATGGACCATTTGTGTGCCCTATAAATTCCCTTTAGGACCCGTACTGTTAACCGTGATTGCTGTTAAAATTGTTGATCCAACAGGGTTGGTTTGGTTGAAGAAAATGAAGTTCTGACTTCTTTTTATACTCCTACATGTTCATCACCAACTATGGCTGGATAATCCAAGCAATGTTGAGTTGCAAAATTACTATTATTGGTGGTGATAAATTGTGATTAAATAAATAGCATACTTTGAGCACTCTGAAGTAGACTAATATAAAAAAAAAAAAAAAAACATTTCTGTTTAAATAAGGAGACAATGTGATAATGATACAAAAGGCAATGCAGATAATGTTTAGCCGTGTAAGCTTTTTCAGTGGGAACTTCTATTCTATACAGTTGAGCTGTATTTTTTAGATATCACCTGTCTATGTTACCTGCTTAAAAAGATCTAGAGAAGATTGAAGAAACTGGTCACTGCCTTCTTATGGTTTCTTTGTTTACTTTATTAGTTTTGACTCTTACATTTATTCTAATCATGCTTGTTCCAAAATTGGCATCAGATAGAAGATAAGTAACGAAGCAATAGCAGATTTGGAAATGATTAAAGGATGATACAGTAGCTCTCCTGTAGCAGCTCTGTCACTGTTTGTAGTTGCAAGATGTGTTTACAAAACTCTTAAGAGTCTTCCTCTGAACACTGAGTATACAGACTGTTCACAACTGTTTATTCATTGATTTATTTTTATTTTTTATATAGCATATATTATATATGATATATATATTTATAACTACCAGACCGGTGGTTTCCTCGTTTTCCTCATGGGTCTGTGAACCAGGCAAAAAACTTTGGGAATTTCTTAGCAGAGAAATTTACGTTTCTGCATTCATGCATCTGATGTGTCACTGTCTCCTGGCTGGCAAAATTAGAACTTGGTAGAGGACAAGTTCACTTAATTATTGTCTTACAGGGAAGAATGCTTAGTCACCTAGTGGAAATGGTGCTTGCACATTCGATCTGGAGGTTAGTAGGCTGTGCTTATGGTAGATTTACTTTGAGAATTCAGCTGCGCAGTTATGACAAATTTCTAATGGATATTTTCAAACAGAATATTTAGGGGCTTATAATTTACAAATGTCAACTGATTTTCATAGAGGAGAATTACCGTAAGGGAACTTCTTCTCCAAATGTCAAATTTAAGTCTTAATCCTGATGATATTTAAATTTATTAATTAAATATTTGCAATATTAAAGAGAAAGCAAAGTTATTTCTCTTAATCTTGTTTTACAAATGACAAAATTTTATTGGCTGAAAATAATTTTCTATAAGTTTGACACTAGAGATTTTAATTCTAATAATTGAAATGTAGGACAATTCTTGGCTTGTAAGAACAAACTTTAAACAAAGATTGGACATTCTCCAGCTGTGCTAGCAAGGTACATATATGAGACAAATAAGGTATAAACAAAATATAGAAAATAATGAGGAGATTCGGATTTCAAACTTTTCAGGAAGATTTTGAACCATACATCTAGCTATTTTAAACAGAAGTTTATACCTAATGCCATAAAAATTTTTAGTAATTTAAAGCATCTAAAAATTAAAATTATGTCAAAATACTTGCCTGATTTAGATTTTGATTGGACAATTCAGAAGCCTTATATGCAATGTCTTTCTGAACATTTCAAACCAAAATTTTAATGTGCAACTCCTGAACCTAACTGAAGCCATCCTGCCAAGCAAGAAGATTTCCTGTCTGTTCTGTTTTAGCAACTTTGAGAACAGAAACATTGAATGTCATAATTCAATATGAAGACATGTCATACATTTAGATTTTTGCATTACAGTAGGTATATTCAATCCTCCAGTGCTCCTCAATCCTCTATGAGAGGAAAAAAAAAAAAAAAAAGTACAGAAGAAAATAATAAAAAATTGCAGCAAAAACTCTATGTTTGGTCCATTTGTGTGTTTCAGTATTCTAATTTATCATATGTTAAAAATAATTCAATGAGTAAGAATACTGTTACTACAATGGTCAACTTGGCTGGTTCCTTTGGATAAGCTGTCTGGTATTAACATGCCCTTGACATCTCTAAAGAGCTAAAATGATTTTAAAAGTCATATCAGTATGCTGCTCAGTCAAGTACAACTGGTTTTCAACCCTGTGAATTAAAAAAGTAAAACACAAATTAGTACCACATGGGTTATTGTTTCGTATATTTATTGGTTGGATAACATTGGTTTGTTATCTCATCTGCCTATTGTATTATATACTTTTTACAGAATACAAAGTAGGTCTTGCTGGAGTATGGGGAGAACATACTCAATGTGAACCTCATTTGTTTAATAACAGACTTCTTTCATTTCCATGGTATGAATATGGTTTTATTGAACCATTGTCTGCTTTTGACATTGAACAATAACCTGTTTCGTGATGTCTGAAAAAAAAAAAAAAAAGAGAGAGAGAGTTAAAAAATCCTTAATTTTAAGGTCCTGGAATAGCACAAGAAAGAAAGAAAGAAAGAAAGAAAGAAAGAAAGAAAGAAAGAAAGAAAGAAAGAAAGAAAGACAAAGAAAGAAAGAAAGAAAGAAAAGAGGGAAGGAAGGAAGGAAGGAAGGAAGGAAGGAAGGAAGGAAGGAAGGAAGGAAGGAAGAAGGAAAGAAAGAAAGAAGGAAAGAAAAAAAAGACAAAAAGAAAGAAAGAATTGTAAATGTAATGCAGAATAAGAAAATAAAGCTCAAACCCCACAAAACTGTATGTTTCATAATAATATCCTGTCCATTAAATATGATATATCTTACTATTTGTATCCTTTCCTTAATCACTGTGATGGAATTAAAATTCTGTGTTCACTAGCTGTGATTTACTTAGTGTGGTTTGATTTATGGCACCACAAATTTGTTTAGTTAATGGAATATTTTAATTTACCGTGCATGATAGAAGACAGTGTAAAATTACTTTGAATATCTATATTATATTATATTACTGTTCAGCACAAACCAAACTATGAAATCAGAAGAAAATTAGTTGTGTAAGCATTTTACTTTCAGGTATCTGTCTCCTAGCAGACTGAAGATCTTATATCATATATACCAAAATGAAGATTATGTTTTACATTGTAAATTAACACATTCTTCTGCTTAGCCTCCTTTACAAGGACTGTGCATCACTGAGCTACTCCTAATCTTCCAATGCACAGTCTCAGTTATACAAAGTTCTCTGAACAGTCAGTGGAACTATTCATAATAATTCATAGTAATTAGATTTAGTAAATATGTGTATCTTTACAGGACTGGAGTCCTTAGCACATTAGCTTTGAAAGTCTAATTCAGACAAACTAGGTGGGGTAAAGTAGTTTAGACAAAGTATGATGTGAAATAAAAATCTGGTTTTGATGCCTGAAAAGAAGCAGGTATACAAAAGGGCAAATATGCTAAAAGACAGTGTAGGAGAAGGATGGTGACCTCTTGTTCTGTTGGATATTATTTGCTGTATTTTTATAGAATCACCCTGATGAAATGAAAGACCAGGTATCACTACAATGATAATAACAATAAATTTTAAGGAGGATAATAAAAATAAAATAATTTGGAGGACAAGGAGTCCTCCAAATCAATCTGTCTTTTAAAACCTTTTTTATGCTTTAAGGTCAGTGCTTTATCAGTGACACTAACTGTGAAGAAAAATCCATATTATGAAAAGTCAGTGCATATATTGTTAAATTTCACATTGTTAGATTCTTTTCTTATTTAATATTTCAAAATATTTCATCAAATATTTTATGTTTACATTTATATATACCTATGTAATATATTATATATAATACTAATTTATAAATATAAAATGCAAGTATGTGATACATTAATATATGTAATATATATTTTAATATTCCATGTCCTGCATGTTAATTGCATATGATATCCAAAATTTTAGGTTTTGTTCTGAGAGGAATTTTTTAATATTTTCTTTGGAAAAAAAAAATAGCAAAGTAAAAGTAATTCCTATCATATAACAAAAGAAATTAACTAAAACATTCTGAACTAATGACACTACAATACACTTCTCCAGTGACTTTCAAAAGAGCTTTCATTCCTAACTTAGATTCTTGAGATCATCTTTAAATAACTGTTAAATACCAAAATAACTGTTGTGAATAGACTTCCTTAAAGTTTGATATTTTGTCAGTATTGGCTTGGAGCTATGCCTCCATGGATTTGGATGAATCCAGCATAATGCGCACAACTCTCTTGAAAATTAAATTTATGTTTTCCCTTCTCTTTGTGCGTATTTTTAGCTCTTACATTCTATCCATTAGCGTGCAATGAACAGGAGAAAACAGAATTGCTGCCCTAAAGCTTTACCAATAAAACTCTTCCTTTTTGATTGTTGTTGGTTTTTTTTTGTTTGTTTATTTGTTTGTTCTTTATTTTATTTTTTATTCCTTCCGGGAGACTGCTTAAAATATTGTCATTGTTAATTTATTCATGTTGACTAGCTAGCAGAATTAGGCCTAGACAGGCTGCATTGAAAAATTCCGTAAGTTATTTGCTGTTAATATTTAGAAAAAAAATATGTTGGTTTTCTAGTGTGAAATATTGCAGAAGCATTAAATGCTTCTCATTAATATAATAATAATAATAATAATAATAATAATAATAAAATTCTTACCCTTTGTAGACCTTCCATCTATTATTTCTGTTGGTTAATGTGGGAGCTGTGCTTGTGAAAAATACACACAAACATGAAGTCCCTCATGGCAGTTATTAAGGTGAGGTTTAATTCTGATTTGGGAGAGGAGATGAATGGAGGCAATACACTGTAGTCATTGTCTCCACAATTTCTTTATCTTATCGATTGATTTTCAAAGTGTATTAAGCAGTCCTGAGTTTAAATTTTGGAATTTTGAAATAGGATATGAAAATTAACTTTTATTTTCTGGGAAGGATACTGCAAAGCTAATTTAAATTAATAATTTTGGGGTGATGGATAAATTATTATAAGCTAGAGCTGTTTTTATTCTTGCCACACTTAATCGGCAGGAATGGCAGGAACAGATAGTAACCAACTGTATTTTGTAGCTTAAATAGACAGGATCAAGTAAAGAGAGACCTTAAACAATGTTTCCTTGCTTCCTTATTGTGACTGTAATGGCACTGTGTAGGTCACTGAAGTAATTTATACCTCATTAGAAAAAGTTGTTCTCAGTGAAAAATGTTTTCTGTTGGTTTGTTTTTGTACCTATTTATTTATCTACTTACTTTTTTCCTCCTCTTTTGCCCTTATATTTCTTTGGCACCTCTGGAAAGCCAGACTATCAGATCCCCTGCCAGTTATTAATAAGATCTACTGTACATTTTCTTTTCATGTTTTTGCACAGCACATGTAGAATATTTTCAGCTTCAGAATTTTCCAAGTTCCTTGTCGAAAGCAGCGCAACAGGACCAGTACCTCTCCTTTACACAACAGCTAACTTCATCTCAAAAGCACAATTTCTAAGGTAGTCCAGAAAGTAAAGTAAACTTAGCACCTGTTTTGTTGTTGTTGTTGTTGTTGTTTGTTTCCAACAAATTTTAAATCTGCTTCTGTGTGGAAGTTGAGAGTTGCAGTTATACTCAGCTTGCCTTACCTAGCCAACTTTACTCCAGCTTCTGCCATAGCATGGTGACAGTCAAACCTCATTTCAGTTTTCCTATTCTTTTCAGTTTCCATGAAATAAAATTCTCTAACTATGAGGTAGTCTGCTAAAACTTTTTCAATCATCCTGTCTGAAGAGCTCCAGATGAGATTGCATCTACTTCCTTGGTGACAGCAGGATTTACAGATAGCAGCTGGTTGTGACTACATAGTTTAAGCCATTTCTAACGGTTTAAATGCTTCAAGAGTAGCACTAATTATATGTAGCATATTAGAATATCATGGATTAACTTTAATAGTAAATAGCAGTAGATATTTTTCATACTAAAAGGCAACTTAGCCTTTACTACTCTGTTCAATGTCCTACAAGAGATTTGTAGAGTAGTCATGAAACTTTCTGTTAAAACTTTGTAAAAGACATAATCATTCCTAAGCAGAGAATTGCTCCTTAGTTTCAGATGGTGATTCTGCATCTGTAATGGTAAGATTCCATATGCAGTGGTAAATGCTAGGGATGTGAATAGGTATGAATAACAGATTTCAGAAAGCACATGGATACATGAGTTCAAAATGTCACTTGAATAACATTTATCATCCTAGTAGCACAGAACTGAATACATCAGAATACAGGGGGATACAGTAGCATCAACTACTGTCTAGCAATGGACAAATTCCTGCCTCATACTGAGCAATTTCTGACCATTGAATCTACCAAGGCAGTCCTGTCCTACTGCTACCTTCCCCCCTGCCACTTACGAGCAGTCTAGAAAACATCCCTCTGTTTTATACCTTGTAAAACAACAGGGAGATGTGCTGCGGTGTATAAAGACACATAACAAAAATTGCTACTGCATCAGTAAAAAGAATATAACAAGGGTCTGTACAAAGTCTTAGAAAAATGATTTTGTGTGCACAGTAGTCAGGCTCTGAACTACTTGAGTTTTATGGAAAAGGTTAGGTTCTCATTTGGGATGATAAAATTAGCTGCACAATGACTTACTCATGGACATAATAGCAAAACCCAGCCAAATGTAATCTTCATGCAACCAACAAAAATAAGGTTGATGTTCCAAGAGTACTTTGAAATATGTGGTAGACTCTAATATTATGTATAAAAGCAGAAAAGCAAACTAGTTAAGTGTAAACTGATTCCAACTATACTTAAGGTAATTGATACCAAACATTTTTCTTTAGTCCTTGTTAGACATAGAAAGGAGTATTTAAGAAAGGAAAGGAGAGCAAGTAGGGTGGGTTTTGCTGACATTAAAAGGAATCTCTCTCTACACACAAACAAAAATAAAATATTCGTAGTCTATCACATGGTTACCTACTCAGTGCCTGTGTCTGGTGACTTAGAAATCTTCCTTTAGTGAGAAAGGGGCAACTGATGTAACTTTTACAATGATGCCAGCTGACAGCTTGTGCCTAAATCAATCCCGCTATTGGTTTCTATGGATTTAGGATCAGGACTTTTATTACTGTGAGTGTCAGTGTAATTCGGTATCAGCTCATGTTTCTATGGAAGCTAATGGAAGAAAGCTTATTTTTTACAAATTTCTCTGTTCCTAAGAAACAAATCATAATTACTTGTCTCTGGATCTGGAAACTAAACTCAGCCTCATCTTTGTGGTGCCCAGAGAATACTGACATTTCTTACTTTTTCCAAGGTTAGTCTAACACTAATTAAAGTGTCTCACTGTACTTTTATCTACCATTCTTGTTCTTTTGTGCATATTATACCATTTTTAATATAATGAAAATAAATAAATTTCAAATGTCAGACCCCTGAAAGTAACTATGTGTCAGGACCATTGGACATGTACAGAAGATTCTAAAACACAGGAATGAGATTTAATTTTTGAAGATCTTCTGATTATTTACATTTTACCTTTACTATATTGCATGGTATCAGAGAACTAATAATATCCTTTCTTAACAGCTTCAGTGGTTACTAATGATCTAGATAAATTACACACTACCACTTTTGGTGATATGAACAATCATGAATTTAGTTACTATAATCAGAAACATTATCACTTCATAACATGTTAAATGAGAGAGAGGGAGAGAAAGAAATAGGATGGACAGAGGAAGAGGAGAGAAAAAATTGAGAGCTTATTAGTGCCACTTTGAACGTGAAGGGAACATAAACAACCAGGGGTAAATTTGTTGGGTCATGTCCTTTTTGTTCCCTGCTGATAATGACAGATATGAGACGGTCTGGGTCAATGTGAGATTCAAAGTCTGCAAGTGCTCTGATATCCATTAATTCAAAGAACAAAGGCAGAAAGCAGAAGTGTGAAGCGTGCATTCTCTAACATATTGGTTTTAGAAGTGTGTTTTACAAGTGTATGAATTCATTCTGATACCAGTTCAATTGCTCAAACTTCCAGAAAGGCTCAAAGACCAGCAGGGTCTGTGGTTATGCCAAGAGCACAAGCGCTGTTAGGCTTTCTACACTCTACTCTTATCAAAGCCTTCTTTCACAGGCTCTATGTGGAGATTAGTGCATAAAACCTTAAGCTTTTAAAGTACTTTGACTGGTTCAAGACATAAGCATGTCTTGATTCTTTATTTTAAGTGGCGGAAAAGTGGGGAAGGGCTTCTTCATATCTGAACCTCCAGCAACAAATTTTGTAGGAAATTCAGTATCTCATTTTCAGGTTAAATGCAACATATGGCTGCAGCTGTTTCCTTTGAATAGCCTGATTAACATTGAGTGATATGTTTATATTTTTTCCTAGTTCAAACTATATAGTATGGTTGTAAGAGTAAATAGGTTAAAGCATCTTCCTTTTTTTTTTAACTCTCTTTACCCCATCATACCCCAGCTAGAATATTTTCCTTTTTCCTCCTCTTTATCTTTTTTCTCTGAAGATTTTCTCTTTCTTCAACTTGTCAGTGATCAGAGCTTTTGATCAAAGTGTTCTTTTATAACCAACACCCTATCCCTACACTAAGATGTCTCTAAATGAAAGCTATAGCCAGAACATAACAGTGAAATCATGACATGAGGAAAAGTGAATGGCAGGGTTTATGAGAAACAAACTACATAAGCAGAGCTCTGGATCCAAGACAGGAAATCTATCATTAAATTAAAAAAGTAATATTTTGTGTTTTATTATCTATTTAAGGGATATCAATGCAGTAGAACACTGTGATTGGTTAATGGTTTCCTAGTGCTAGATAAATATCAGAGCAATGCAAAAGAGTTATTTTGAAAAAGATGCAACAACTGAGGTCTTTCAGGAAAAGATAAAAATATTTCACTGTAAAGAAATGTATTATATTCTTAAACCTGATATGAAACAAAAAATACTATTTGTGTTAAAATGAAATAATCCAAATTTAAAACAGGTGCTTGGTTCCCTGCTCTTCATTCTCTGGCATGATTAAAATGTATCTATGTTTAGACTTGTCATACCACATCCATAGCCTAATAATGGCACATTTCATATGGCACCCAGAAATCTGGGGTGGTTAACGCTATACAAATATAAGTGTATTAGAAAAAGGCCATGTATTGACTAGTTTTGGTATGGTATGTATTAATTAAACATAAAAGGAAGGCTATATTTCTTACAAATTTATGTTTGTTGTGTTTCAGAGTACATATATTGATATAACCCATGTGAAAATAACTAGTTGGTTCTGTTTGTTGTGAATTCATCTTACTGGTTGGATTTGATCTTAAATTCTAGATTTACTTGACTGTGTTTAGAACAGACCTCTGTACAAAGACAAGCTAACTTATGCATGGTGCTTTAATGATGATTCTCTAAAATTCATTTGAATGAAAGAACTATCCTCTGCTATGAAATGAAAAGTCATTTTTGTTATAAATTATATCTCAAAAATAAAATAAAATGTTTGTTTCCATTATGACGTACTAACAGCAAACTCAGATAGTCAATAAGACCCAAGATCCTTCTAACTGATGGATTGCTTGTAGTCTATAAAATTTCTTAACATGATGCTTACTGTTTCTGATGGGGGAAAAAAAAAAAAAAAAGCTTGTTTTTGTTTCCTTGTTAGGATCAGAAAACATCGAAGTTATACATGGCTTCAAAAGTCAAATAACATCCATGGTATAGCTGTTTTTCAGAGCTTTACATTATAAAGCAAAACTCCAAGCACTGTAAGTTTAATGAACACTATTCTTATACATGTACATAATTCATATACATTATTTTTGTATAGGCTGTGATGTATTTGTACATTAATTTTGGATATTTAGATTCCAAATACTTCTAAGGATTTTTCACTACTGTAGTTATATTATGAGAAAAAAATCAGTGAATATTAATAGAAATTCAAATAGTAAAGATCCCACTTGGATATATTCTATAAATTATATCCGAACTGGCTTTGTGTATTGAAACATTTCTCACTGTGCCAGTTAAGAAATGCTACGATGTGTCACCCAAAATCTGTGTGTTTGAATATCTGTTTGATTGCAATTGCAACTGAAGGACTTAAGTTCTTGAGCTCAGTTACTCATTTTTACATCCAAAGATGAGCCTTGCAAGCAGCTTGCACTTGAAAATATTTGTATAATAAATTATCTCAAATGTCATAAGGCCTCTTCTTGTAGTAATGCTTCTGAAAGACATTTGTTATTTAGAAAATTCACCAGCACATTCTATTAGCAGCAATCTACATTTACCAGTGAAAACTGAAAGGAAAGCTTGACTACCTGACATTTAACTTTGTGAAGTAAAATGCAAGTTTCTTATTATCTATGTGGTAACATAATTTGTATGAGTCCAGCACAGACTGATCTCATTTGGATCCATAAACAACAGTGAGGAATAATTGTCAGTTTGGAAGAACTTGGTCAATGACATGTATAATCATGAATTATTGCTGTACAATTAAGAACAAGTGGAGCATTTATGTCTTTGTCTCTAAATCTGACTTTTCCCTCACCACTCAGAAAGTCTTACTATTATTGACGGTAACTTTATTTTTTAGTTCCTTTTATTTAGTATTTATTTTAGTACTGATAGTGACAATATTTTGGTCACTTAAAAGTATACATCTCTACTATAATCATCCTGGAGTTGCTTACATCTGAAATAATGAAAAATAATGTGCCTTTCTCTCTCTCCTCTCCTTCTCTCTTTCATTTATTTATTCATTTAGTATATTTCCATAAAATGTTATTTAAGTGCAAAGGCATAGAATCAAAGGGACCAAAGACAGTGGTATTATCTCTTCAGCTAGTAGAACAGGGATGTAGACTCTGAGGCTTATGCCAAAAGGCACATGAAAGATCATAACAGAAAGGATCTAAAACCCTCGGGGTACATCTGTCTAATCCAAGAGCAGCTGCTTCAAGTGCCTGAGCTTCTGAGAACACTAAATGGCTACCTTTGGTCAAAACCACTCCGCAGAAATATTAAGCCTTGAAGTCACATGGTTTCTTGTGGGAAATAGAAATCTATTATTAAACCAATGATATCACACAACAGCTAATTTTAAGGGAAATTAATCTACAGGCACACACACGCTCAGTTTTTCCCTATAGTAAACATTTTTTCCATACTCCTGAGGTCAGTAGGGTGGTTAATGCTTCTGAACTTGGCCATGTGGCCCTAACACTGTAACAACAGCCTACCGTGTTTCTGGATATTGAAGAATGTTTTTTGTGAGAGTTCTGAATTACATAGACCAGAATTAAATTTGCAAGAATCTGATTGTTTTTGTTTGTTTGTTTGTTGTTTGTTTTGTTTTCTTTTAAAGAATGTTAGGTGAAAATAAAATGAAAGACTTTGGTTGTAACATCTTGTATTTTACAACTTTTCAGTTTAATTGAGAAATTATACAGAGAAGACAGAAAACATAGAGAAGAACAAATCTGTCAGAATTTGTCTCTGAGGAGGAACAGATCGAATACCTTTTTTCTTGATGAATACATTTTTTACTTTTTTTCTTTTGCTTGCTGTTATCAGCTTCTGTGTGTGGACCATGTCATGTACAGAGGAAGGAGAACCACCAAGCTTTGGAGACTATTTGTCTTTGACCACCTTTAGCACACAACCTCCTAGTCAGCCTTCTACTTGGCGCCAGCTCTCATTTGAGCAAAAAGTCTATCAATCAGTCTCAAGATATCAGACAGTGACAAAAAATGGTGGATAGCAGAGAGGATACTTTGAGTGTAACATCATTCATATGATTTTTGTGCTTTCTTCTTGAAAGCTATAGTAAAAGCTACTGAAAATTTCTAAGGAAGCTGAAAGGATAAGGGTCATTAAGTGTCCCTGGACACAGAAGATGTGACTAAAATATTAACCTTGACTGTGTACTTCTGGTAAGTTATGATGGAGACACTAGGGATAGAGATTTAAAGAGTGGAGGAACATAGTTTAGTCAACTGAATGCAGGGTCTATTGGACCCAGCAGAATATTGAATTAAGTGCTTGGAAAATGATGCATACAGGGAAGCAGTAGTGTAATACCCAGACCAATGGAAAGGCTGGCAATGAATGGAAAAACTCTTGAGCCTAGAGAAGAGAATCAAGTATACCATAAACCATTATATGGTATAATGAGGGAACAGAAAGGAATCTAGTTCTAGCAAAAGAGGAAGAAATGATCAGTATGACCAAAACATTAATGTAGAAATGAAAAGAAGATAAAAGGGATATAGAAGTCATATTGATGGAAGGAAGAACATACACGTGGAAAAACATTGGAGATTTGTGTTCTGGAAGCAGATCTTTGTGATCAGGGAAGTGAGTCCACGTAACAGAAGTGCATGTTGTCTGTGTGGGCAGCTGTACAAAGCATAGGCAGAAGGCTGACAATGTCAGTGATAAATAAAATTATAATTTCTTTTTTGCTAATATAACAGCACAAAACACACCACCGTACTCCCATTTGAATGTATTAAAACTGAATACCTCAGAGTGGAGACATTACTCCACTCTGATGATCTTCAGAATAATTTAAGGAGTATTATTCTGAATTCAGGGAGAAAATTATCAGCATGTCATTCTGCATATCCATACTTTTTGTCCATACTTTTCATGTCGTATGTCATTCCAATCCTACTTGTTTCAAAAATAGTGTATTAGAACAACAACAACAAAAAAAAATGTTTTCAGAGAAGTAACATAGATGATTGTGTCAGGGATTACTAAGTAAAGTAGATTATTCATTCTTGGAAATAAATAATTAGGCAAGTTTGGTATGACAATAATGTATGAAACTGCGAGCTTGTGTTGAGGAGCTGGAAGGAAGAGCTCCTTATCTGATCTAATCTGATGAGACTGACATTTCACTGAGGACAGACAAATGATTGAAATATCTGTATATATATATGAAGACTGTACACAAAAAAAAAGAGTGAAAAGAGAACAGTCACTGACACCATTTAATAACTGAAATCCGGTGAAACAGCACAGAAAAGATAGAATTAAAGGCAGAAGAATTGAGATGACTTTCTATGAAAACATAGGAGATGACTGGATTTTTTTTTTCTTTTCTTTTTCTTTTTCTTTTTAAACCCTATAATTGTGGAAGAGTTTGCTGTAAGCCTTTTGGGATCAACAGCATCACAGAGAGAAGTACCAACAGTATTTAGTATATATTTAGATTTAGATCATATTTTATCAATCTGGACTGTTATTCTAGATATCATTCATTAAGAATTCATTAAGATCTTATAACAGACACATATATTATTCTGTGTATGAGCAGAAATTTCCTTTTTGGCTAGTGCTGTTTGGTACTGTCACCCGGAAGATTTCCTGAATACATGTGTGTCCTTGGACAAAAACTACAGTGCAGCAAGGACAACTTCCTCTTCTTTCTGGGACCTCTCTACAGGTGTGCTGGTAGATACCTTTCAAGTCTGCTGAAAAGACATATTTTGAGGCAAAACTGTGTTTTTAAAGCCTGTGTTTTAGTCCTTTTGTTATAAACAACAACCTTCAGAAACTGAGCACAGATCTTGTATGTTCTTGTATTTGCTTATGTCAGTGTTGTGATTGTATATGCCAGCAAATACTCATATTTAAATCAGAGTATTCCACAGATGAAGTCGCAGATAAAAAGAAAGTTCTAAAAGGTGTAAACTTCTGAAAAACTTTTCAGTAGCTTTCTCTTTAAAACTTTTTTTCAAGCCACAAAATAAGCTGTCATTCTATGTGTTAAATACACAGAAACATACAAATCTGGAAAGATGGTACACTCCAATGAAAAAAAAAACCAAACAAATTTTAATTTCTTGAACCTTCTTAAAGGATGTCTCCTCGGCAAAGATATATTGTCTGGCCAGCCTCGTGTGATTTCTAATTCTATAAGCCAGTAACAAATTTAGCTTAGAGCATGGACTCTGGGAACATCAACTGTGAATTGTTGTGCTTTTGCTAAGAAGTTTAGGAAAAGGATAACTGTCATAGTAACTATCTTGCTTTTTCCTCTGAAACATCTCATATGAATTGGGAGTCCCACAGATTGTAAATTGACCTGGTCATTCTTCCTGTATACTTACATCCACAAAGCTTCAGAAGCTGTGGAGAACTTTAAGAACATGCTTAAAGTTTTACAAAATCATTATGCTTAGAAAGATGAGCTCCCTGTTTGTATAAGTCTGTGTTTGTATAAGTCTGTGTATGGAAGTTAGAGTGTAGCATTTGTTTTTACCATGTGCACTGAAAGAGGGAGTTAGAAAAAATACAACATTAAGATAACTCGACTTATTAAATGTTGGTCTTTTCCATTCTGTCTGCATACAAAGCTTTCTTAACTCTGCTCCATCTCCTACAAAATCATTTCCCCAGCTGTATTTCTGAAAATTTGCATAGCCAGTTATATATATTTATGAAAATGCAAGTTGAAATGCAAACCCACAAAAACATTTTTGTTGCAGCAAGTGTTCTTCCCACAGTGTCCTCTTATTCTTGCCACAAATTCACACATTTGTTATATAGTATTTCCTTTGTTAAAAATCAAAGTGTAAAACAAGAATCTTGACTAGTATAGCTCAGCATGATTCTAACTTCAATGAAACTATGTCAGTTCATAGCCATCTTTTATTTTTGCTGTGTTGTGCATTGTCACAGACAGTCTGATTTGAACAGTTCAAACTGTTGTGGGCAGAAACACTGTCACATTGACTTTGATGAAATGATGGCACAAATCACAGAATCACAGAATTGTAGGAGTTGGAAGGGACCTCCAGAGATCATCGGGTCCAACCCCCCTGCCAAAGCAGGTTCCCTAGAGCAGGTTGCACAGGTAGGCATCCAGATGGGTCTTCAATATCTCCAGAGAAGGAGACTCCACAACCTCCTTGGGCAGCCTGTTCCAGTGCTCTGTCACCCTCACTGTGAAGAAGTTCTTTCGCATATTAGTGCAGAACTTCCTGTGCTCCATTTTGTGGCCATTGCCCCAATATCTAAGTAATTGGATTGAATGAAAGATGCAGCTTTTATCATATATTTTTTTAGCATAGACATGAACTGCACAACAGCTAGGCTTATGCTGGGTTTATGTTAAGTACATCACTCCTACTCTGTTAGAATAACTTTGAAGATCTCTAGATTTTCTCAGCTTAATTAAAAAGCATAAAAGGTAAAGAAAATGACCTCCCCGTGGGATTCTGTGGATTCCTGCCCTCATTTTTCAGAGTCCAAATTTCATCAGGAAATTTGGAAAATAGTCATATGCCTTAGCTTAGAGTACTGCAGCCTGCATATAGGTGTACCTACCTTTCATCTCGCTGCCTCAGCACTCCAATCTGATGACAAATTTTGGAACTGTTTAGGCAGGAGACAGAATCAAAGAATAAACTGTAGTCTGATTAGAGAACTAAGAGGTCTGTTGTAAGAACCCTTTACATTTGTTTAAGAAAAAGTGTATGATAGCCTGGCAGAGAGCTTTAAACTTCTGTACAAAAGGGTTAAATACCATTTTATAAAGTAGTAATGAAAAATGAGAAGGAAACAGAAAAGGGGTTTAAGAAGAGTTAATTAGTTATAGTATTGTCAATCCATTGAAGGGCAACTCAGTTTCTCTGTGTTGTTGATGCTATTGTTTGTTTGTGGTAGGTTTTGTGTGTGTTTCTTCTTTCTTCAAATAAGGCATTAATAATGAGGGATTTGCTGTCCTCATCTTCCATGGAACTAGATAAGTAACACCTTTGTAATGTGTTACACTTGTCAGCTGGTTCAGCAGAGGCAATAATCAAGAATGACTATAATTTTCAGTGATCATACATCAGAACAGACTTAGAACATGAAGTTCTAAGTTTACAGCATAGGTGGGTAGGGGAAGAGCAACTGACATCATCTACATAGACTTGTGCAAAGCATTTGACACTGTCCACCATGATATCCTTGTCTATAAATTAGAGAGGCACGGATTTGACAGATGGACAACTTGGTGGGTAAAGAATTAGCTGGGTGGTTGCACTCAAAGAGTTGTGGTCAACAGCTAAATATCCAAGTGGAAATCGGTAACAAGTGGTGTTCCTCGTAGGTTGGTACTGCAACTGACGTTTTTTAACATCTTTGTTGGTAACATGGACAGTGGGATTGAGTGCACCCTCAGCAAGTCTGCCGATGACACCAAGCTGTGTGGTGTGGTCACCATGCTGGAGGGAAGGGATGCCATCAAGAGGGACCTGAACAAGCCTGAGAGGTGGAACCATGCAAACCTCATGAAGTTCAAGAAGGACAAGTGCAAGGTCCTGCTCCTGGGTCAGGGCAATCCCAAGCACAAACACAGGCTGGGTGGAGAATGGATTGAGAGCAGCCCTTAGGAGAAGGACCTGGGGATGTTGGTTGATGAGAAGCTCAACGTGAGCCAGCAATGTATGCTTGCAGCCCAGAAAGCCATCAGTATCCTGGACTGCATCAAAAGAAACATGACCAGCAGGTCGAGGGAGGTGATTCTGCCCCCCACTACTCTACCCTCCTGAGATGCCACCAAGAGTGCTGTCTTCAGCTCTGGGGTCCCCAGCATAAGAAGGACATGGGCCTATTAGAACAAGTCCAGAGGAGAATCACAAGGATGATCAGAGGGCTGGGACACCTCTCCTATGAAGACAAGCTGAGGGAGTTGTGGTTGTGCAGCCTAGAGAAGAGAAGGTTTGGGGGAGACCTTATTGCAGCCTTCCAGTACCAAAAGGGAGCCTGCACTATAGCAGAGGAGGGACATTTTACCGGGGCTTGTAGTGACAGGACAAGGCGCAATGGCTGTAAACTGAAAGAGGGTAGATTTAGATTAGATATTAGGAGGAAATTCTTCACAATGAGAGTGGTGGTGAGACACTAGAAGAGGTTGCACCGAGAAGTTGTGGATGCCCCATCCCTGGAAGTGTCCAAGGCCAAGCTGGATGGGGCTTTGAGTGACCTGGTCTGGTGGAAGGTGTCCCTGTCCATGGCAGGGGGGTTGGAACTAGATCGTCTTTAAGGTCCCTTCCAACTGTATTGGTTTTACATGGCAAGGGTTTGGTAGCAGGGGGGGCTACCTCTGTGAGAAGGGTCCAGAAGCTGCCCCATGTTAGATAAGAGCCAGTTCCAGCCTGCTCCAGAAAGGACCCACCACGGGCCAAAATGGATCCCATGAGCAATTCTGGTTGTGTCTCTCTGAGAGCATTTCTAAAAAAGTGAAAATCTGCTGCACAACATCAGCTGGGAGAGAGGAGTAAGAAAATGTTGAGAGCAACAACCCAGCAGACACCAAGGTCAGCAAAGACGGAGGGGGAGGAGGTGCTCCAGGTGCTGCAACAGAAGTTCTCCTGCAGCCCCTTGGGAGGACCATGATGGAGCAGTCTGTGCCCGTGAAACCCATGGTGTACCACAGCAGAGCAGATCTCCATGTTGTAGCACATGGAGAATACCAGATTGGAGCAGGTGGATGTGAACTGAAAGGGGCTATGGACTATGGAGAAACTCCATAGAAGCAGACTCCAGGTCAGAGCTGCAGTCTGTGGAGAGGAGTCCGTGGTGATCTGGTGGGAGCTGTCACCCATGGGGACCCATGCTGGAGCAGTCCATTCCTGAAGGATGAACCATGTGGTACAGACCCATATTGGGGCAGTTCTTGAAGAACTTCAGCCTGTGGGAAGCCCACATAATTTGGGAAGGATGGCATCCCATGTGAGGGACCCCATGTTGGAACGGGAAGAGAGTGATCATGAAGGATCGGCAGATGACGAAGCATTATGGACTGACCTCAACCCCGATTCACCATTCCCCTGTGCACCTTGGGGGATGGAGATTGGAGATGATGAATGGGGGGAAGGTGTTTTTAATTTGCTTTTAGCTTCTCACTGCCCTAGTCTATGAGTGATATGCAATACATTATATTAATCTCCCTACTGAGTCTGTTTTGCCCGTGACTGTAAGTGGGTCACTGTCTTTATCTCAACGCTTGAGCCTTTTTCCATCGTATTTTCTCCACATCTTCCTTAGAGGAGGGGGAATGAGAGAGCAGGTGTGTTTCACTGCCCTTCAGGGTGAAACCATCACACCAACATAAACAATTCTATGATTCTAAGATTTACTGCAATATTCCTTACAATGCATAATAAAACTATCACCCATAATTAAAGACAATGAATAATATTTAACTAGAAAACCACTGGCAGGTCTCACATGAAAAAAAAAGAAAAGAAAAAAAGAAAAAAAAATAAATGGAAAAGATTTGATGAAATATTAAGTTCATTCATATTAAGAGCGAAAGACTTCTCATGCCATTTGGGAAAGTTAGAAGAACTTAGACCATAATTATTAAGAGTTTGCATTTTAGGACACCAGCATTTCTGAGCAAAACATTTTTAATATAAAATACAGAAAAAAACTTGACATTTTAAATTTTATCCTCATTTTTATGGGCCTATGCATCAGGAAAAAAACATAAATTTTATGTAAAGATACAATACAATCAGTGATAGAAAGGATGGGATGAAAAAAATAAAAAAACCTCCCCCCCATGCCTTACATTTCATCTATACTCTGCGTCCATCTTTACCTGAACTAGTGGACATCAGTTCATTATCAATAAATAGATTCATGTGTAAAACAATCATACTTTTCTTCCACTAAAGGTGGAATTTATTTTTTTTTCCATGAAATTTTTAACCAAAAATATGAATTATTCTTCTAATGTGACTGCATAGACCTATGAGATTCTGAATAACATATTTGTACGTCACTACTCAGTATTCATAAAACTATTGTAGTGAGCTATTAAAGCTGTTTTAAATTCAGAAATTCTAAAGTCTGTTCCCAAAACTGCAGTGAAAGAAATTCCCTTCAATAAATTGCAACATCACTTTTGTCTCCTATTTAAAATATATCAGATCTTATATTTTGGCTGTCTAGTCAAGTTAAAGGGTGAATTTGGATAAGGCAACTCATGGGTCACATATCGTCAGAGATAAAGGAATTTGAAAAATGACCGAAGAACTTTACTATACCATTGGCACACCATCCACTTGAAAAACAGAAAAGTACAACCAAAATATCTCTCAAAGAACCTTCACAGAAATATGTCACAGAAGTTGAGGAGAACCGTGTCTTCCAGGAAAACCTTGTTTCTGGGTGAGGACTACCAATGCAAGTGCAATGTTATTCAGAAGTTAAATAATTTTTTTTTTCCCCATTTTAATGTCTAGAATGTCATAATATATGTATTATACCTATTGAAGTGAAAGAAATTACATTAAAGATAAAATAGTAATAATAAGTAGATTTCACTTTAAAAAACAAATAATTAAAATTAATTATGTTAAATTCTTTTAAGAAATATTAATACTACCAATAACTCCATTCTCATTTCACCTACAACACATTTACTGTAAATTTAGATTTTGTTTTATTTTTGTTAAAAAAAAAAAAAAAAAAGATTTTCCTTCAGACCAAAATGCATTTGATCTTTACAGGTACTCCTTCTCTCAGATAAGTTATGCTGGACATTGCTTGTAATGATATTTTAGCACTTGAATGTCATCGTCTGTTCAGTACCAATGTTATACACAGTGAGCAAAAATAATGTGGTCTTTATAGCTTTCCTGTGATTACAAAATAATTACCTCAGAACTGTAGACCTGGCTTCAGTGTTGGGTTATGTCATAAGAGATGGTCAGAGGTTTTTGTGTTTTTCTTCAATGTTACGTGTTGTCATTACCAACCTGTGCTTCTAGGGATTCTCTAGATCCCAAATATCTAGTCTCAGAGTTAAATCAGATGCACAGAATGAGTTTCAGAATAATCATTTCCAAATAGGAGAAAAAACAAATGGAAGCTAAGATTCTCACTGACTTTAAGAATAACCAGATTTATATGACTAGAATTCTGTATTACAAAGAATCAACATGCTGGCTGAGATTTTGATGCTAGAAAGTATTAATCTTCAAGTTACAACATACTAAGAGTGAAAGAATGTCTGACCAAAAAACCTGTATTTTCTCTTGGAGATGGAGGTCAAATATATGTCAAGATAACAGAAATGTCATATTGCTCAAGAACTGCTCTTACATGCATAGCTTGTGATTTATTTATTTATTTATTTATTATGTAGAGACATTCACAGACAAAGGGTGCCTCTTGAAAGATGAATCTCCTACAAGGATGGAGGCTGATGTAAAAGTCAAACATATAATAATAATAAAAATAAATTAAAAAAGAAAAAAAAAGAAAAAAAGAAAAAAAAGAAAAAAAAACAGAAAAAAAAAAAACTCAAACAAACCAATGATCTAGATGCGTCCTTTGCAAGTTTGCTGGTGATACTAAACTGAGAACAGTTGTTGTCTCTCTAGAGGGACAAGGTGACTTGCAGAGAGATCTAGATAGATTGGAGCATTGGGCAATTAGCAATGGCATGAAATTCAACAAAGGTAAATGCCAGATTCTGCACCTGGGATGGAGTAATGCCAGACACAGTTACAGACTGGTAGACGAGTGGCTGCAGAGCAGCCCTGCAGAAAAGGACCTGGAGGTGCTGGTTGACAGTAGGTTCAACACAAGTCAACAGTGTGCCATGGAAGCCAAGAAGGCAAATCGTATTCTGGGGAGCATTAAACACAACATAGTCAGCTGGTCAAAAGAAGTGATTCTCCCCCTATATTTAGTGCTGGTGCAGTCTCACCTTGAACATGGTGTGCAGTTCTGGGCTTCATAGTATAAAAAGGATGTAAAGGTCCTTGAAAGCATCCAGAGGAGGGCAACAGAGCTGGTAAAAGGGCTGGAAGGCATGTCCTGTGAGGACATGAGAGAGTTGGCTGACAGTTAGGACAAAGTTACTGGAAATTAATTAGTTAAAGAGAAATGGCTGTCCAAATCCCAAACCTGTATTTCAATATTTAACAAAGATTTTTACTAGGTTTCCTAAAGGTTTTGGATTTTCTTATGGTATCTAATTTTGTAAATTAGATTATCATTTTACAGAATAGTATGACATAACTTCTATCAAATACCACAAAAAAATTATAAGATGAAGCAACTAAACTAAGACCACGTGTTTAACATAAATCTCATTACTAGAAAGTTCATAGAAACACAGAGACATGAACTTACAAATATTTTAAGATAAAGTTTTAGGTAAATTGTAAGCAGATTTGTCAAGTAAATTTACCAAGTAAAATTACAGGCCTGCTCTCCATGAACATCTTTTTTTCTAAAATTTTCCACAGCCACTCTGGGCTGGAATAGCATATATATTTGGGACCTGGCAGGTGAATTCTGTGTGGGTGGTTCTGCATTGTCAGGGAGACTGACAAAGGAGATGTCACTGGAAAGCAAGAGTGAAATATGAACACAATAAGTAAGGTTAACTATTATGCCTTAAGGTTGGGCTAGTGATAACTGCCTTCCTTGATGTTCTCTTCATGGGGTGTGGCCAAATGACCTTTGTACCA
Source organism: Anseranas semipalmata (assembly GCA_013399115.1). NCBI lineage: Eukaryota > Metazoa > Chordata > Aves > Anseriformes > Anseranatidae > Anseranas > Anseranas semipalmata. The sequence goes on along the minus strand of VXAA01002185.1, from coordinate 16,053 downwards.
TTATCTGTGGCTTCCAGAAAAATTTAGAAGAGCCAGCCTTCCTCTCTCTTTTTCAAATAAATTTTATGTATATACAATATAACTAAGGCTGTACAGTATAATCATTCTACCCAATGTTTGAGAATATCTTTGTATATCAGAGTTGAAAGACATCAACATAAGAATTAAATTTTAAAGTTCACCTCCATGATTAATTAACAGAATTTTATAGAATAGTTCAGTTGGAAGGGATCTTCAAAGATCATCTAGTCCAACTGCCTGACTACTTCAGAGCTAACTAAAAGTTAAAGCATATTAAAGAGGATATTATCCAAAAACCTTTTGAACACTGACAGGCATGGAACATCAACCACCTCACTAGGAAGCCTGTTCCAGTGTTTGACCACCCTCACAGTAAAGAATTTTTTCCCAATGTCCAGACTGAACCTCCCCTGGCACAGCTTTGTGCCATTCTCTTGAGTCCTGTCTTCGGTTACCAGGGAAAAGAGACCGGCACCTCCCTCTCCGCTCCTTAGGAAGTTGCAGAGAGCAATGAGATCACCTCTTAGCCTCCTCTTCTCCAAACTCAACAACCCAAGTATGCTCAGCCTCTCCTCACAGGACACGCCTTCCATGGCTTCAATGCCTTTTACCAGCTCTGTTGCCCTCCTCTGGATGTTTTCAAGGACATTTACATTCTTTTTATATTATGGAGCCCAGAACTGCACACCGTGTTCAAGGTGAGACTGCACCAGCACTAAATATAGGGGGAGAATCACTTCTTTTGACCAGCTGACAATTTTGAATAGCAAAATAATTATACTTTTCTATAATGGTCTCAGTTAACACAATGAATGACAATACATAAGGAGACTTTCACTCTGATCTTATCTGATACAGTTTGTGGAATCATACCACTTTTGTTTACCTTTTGTGTTTTCAGCCTGTATTTATTTTGGAAGAAGATACTATTATAAAATGCTACAAAATAGTGATGTAAACATGAAGGGGTGAAATATTTCTGACTCGTATTAAGTAATAATCCAATACCTCAAGGTCAGATATGACAAAACTCAGTGGCACTATATATTATTATCTTTATTATTGATCTACTAATACAAAATCAACCCTGACCTAAGATTTCTTTCTGAAAACTGAGTTACATTTTTTTTTTTTCAAAGAGGGATTGAAGTTCAGACATTTCACTCTGATGTGAGATTAAAGACACCTGTATGACTTAGGTATACCAAAAACTTTGCTAAAAGATACAGATTCTAGATGTCATTGAAGTCAAATGAAAGCTGATGCTCTTGTTTGGTAGTGAAAAATGACCTGTGATGGAAGTAGGAAATAGTTATTCCTTCTTAAAAGCTATTGAAGGTGTAATATTTATAATAGTGATTCCTAGGCTTACTACCGTATATAACCCCCAGTCTATTACCACAAATGACAGATAACCTTCACAGATTACTCATCTTTTTCACTCCATTTCTTTGTGTAAAATATTTCATTGCCATTCCTTCTTGTTGAGACTGTAAGATTTTTAAGCGGTGCTAAAGAAGCACATGTTGAAATGGATACACTATGTAGATAAGGGGAAAAAAAAATGAAAAAAAAAAAAAAGGTTTCCTTTTCAAGATCAAAAGTATTTACCTGTGAAAAAGTCCCTTCCCTTCTCTGAAAATCCCTCAAAAAGCCACAGAGTTTACGTTCACTCTGATTTTAAACGTACAAAATCTTCAACATCTTCAAAAACAGAAGATGGTAAAATTGAAATGTATATCAGAACATAATCTTATCCTTCTGGCATTCTTATTCTTCAAAGATAGATGTTACCTTCAGCCTTGTGCGTAGTGCCACTGGGTTTAGGGTATGCTTAGCTCTGGTATGCTTAGTGTCATTTGGAGGCAGCACAGATTCAGGTTGGCCTCTTCTGTTGTAAATACCATGGTATCTTATGAAATCAAAAGAGGAACTCTCTGTCTGCTGGTGCCCAGGACTGCTGAACTGCAGATCCCAGGTGGAGTTTGAGGAACCATTTACAGGTTATAAGGGCTGTCCTACAACAGGCCCAGTCCTGGTGATTCCTAGACAGGTTAAGGACTAGCAATAATACAGAGTCCCAGCCTTATTTACATGAAGCCCTTAATTTCTCTCAGTTCTCTATGTTTAAAATGTGTGTATTTTTAACAGAACAGTAGTACTTTCTCCATTTATCTGCCATGTCTACTTATCCCTGTGTATTTTGACTTCGTTGTATGGTGCTTCACACAACAGGATTCCTAATTGGTTTCAGTGGGGATACAGAAGCACAGTGCAGTGGAGTAGTGCACAAATACACAAGATATCAAGAACAATATGCCTCCTCATAGCCACAGAGTTCAGGTCCTGTGTATGGGTGAAAGTCAGAACACTGCTTTCTGGGTCTGCTACCAAATTAGCAAGGCTTAACCAAAGGCTGAGCATATTAAGTTTAGCTGGGAGCTGCATTAGCAGGGCCATATTTCCAGTTTGAGTAATGGGCAGAAACTAGCTACTTCAGTATTTGATGGCTAGGAACTTCAGAAAACTGTACTGAGTGAAACAGACATATAATGAACATTGCTGTAATAGAAGAGATAAAAGCAGTATTTAATCATATTAGATATTTACGTTTCACTGCTTCAATTTATTTCTGGGAAGAATCATAGAATCATAGAATGGCCTGGGTTGAAAAGGACCTTAAAGATCATCTAGTTTCAACCCCCCTGCTCTGGGCAGGGTTGCCAACCACTACAGCAGGCTGCACAGCACCACATCCAGCCTGGCCTTGAATGCCTCCAGGGATGGGGCATCCACAACCTCTCTGGGCAACCTGTTCCAGTGCCTCACCACCCTCTGAGTGAAAAACTTCCTCCTAATATCTAACCTAAATCTCCCCTGTCTTAGTTTAAAACCATTCCCCTTGTCCTATCACTATCAACATGCGTAAACAGGCATTCCCCCTCCTGTTTATACGCTCCCTTCAAGTACTGGAAGGCCGCAATGAGGTCTCCCTGGAGCCTTCTCTTCTCCAAGCTAAACAAGCCCAGTTCCCTCAACCTTTCTTCATAGGAGAGGTGCTCTATCCCCCTGATCATCTTAGTGGCCCTCTTCTGGACCCATTCCAAGAGCTCCTCATCCTTCTTGTGAAAATCAGTTATCTTGTAAAAATCACTAATTTTTCCTTCTGGAAAGTTCAGACTGAGAGGTATAACTTTTCCAGCATGACTTGGAGAAAGGTAGGTATCATATGAAATCCTGTATTGACATTAATGTAATATTTTTAAATGTACATTACTTTCCACATGTATATTTTCTAGTGAGATAAAATTCTGTTCAGAAGTTAAAGCCGCTATTAAATAAATATTTGTTTACGTGTCCTTCTATCAGTTATTATGGGATCTTCTATTACAAAAGAGTTTGTTTCACCTGGTATGCAAGAATTCATGGAAGCCCATTTTATACTCTTCAGAGCCTTTAACTGGCATTTTTATTTTGTTTGTTTGTTTTGTTTTGTTTTTGACAATGGACTTACTCCTTTTAAGTCTCAAATAGCTTTGCATATTATTTGGCTCTTTCTCTTACCATCATATAAAGAACATCGAATGACCTAATTTTTTTTTTTTTTCAGTTTTGAAATAAGGAATGAAACAGAAAATCCATTAGGTTTAAGACTTCAAAAACCAATTAGAATAGCTGCATGGATTATATCCTTTTAAACCTTTTCATTATTTGACTAAATTTTTCTTTTTTTTTTTCTCATGCATGCAGGCCCTCTCTTCCCCACATGTGCTTTTCATAACGAGCTGTTAATTATGTGGATAAGTTATGACAAACAGCGGAACTATTACAGAGATTATAAAAAATAGAACAGAAAAATTTCAGAAGCTTACCAAAAACAGAAGCTAGTTTTCATTCTACTTTCTGTGAAAGCATGCAAAATTATGGTGAAACATAAACAGTAAATTTGACTAGTGTTTCTTTCATAATAGCCTTACAAACGTGCATTTTTGTTTTTTATTTTTTTCCTTTTTCTTTTCCGGTGGGATTTTTGTAGCTATTTCCCAGCATGATATTAAGAATATATTCTGGTTTTAGGATTTCATTATATAAGACAAACTTCACATCTTCTAAAGATTTGTGTTAACAAACATTTTCTAATCTAGTAGAAATAACAGAAATTTGTGCTATAAATTAACAGCATGTCTGCTATTTTTCTAAAAAAAAAAATACATCTCTAACAAAAGAATGGTGACTAACCCAACTACAAGATTATATCTGTTCGTAACAATATTCTCTATATAAATGGAACTAGCTTCAAAGGGAAGGATTACTTCAAATATCTAAGGCCTCAAAGATCAATTCCAATGTCTCAAGGAATTAGGAAAAGAGGCTACCCTTCAAAATTTAAAAATGTTTCTCACAACAGGATTTTGGTTTTCCAAAGAGCTAATATTTTTAGTTTTCCTGCAGATAGTAACAACTGAAGCAAACTAGATGCAATTCTTCCATTTCACTAGCTAGGAGAATGCTTCTAATTTGTGACACAGGCATTCTGTATCATGCTAGAAATACTTTGTTTCCACAGGAGATGACCAACAAGATTTATTTATTTTTTTTTTCCTCCAGTTGCAACATACTGGACAGGGGTTGTACATTTCTAATGAGTCAGCTAATGGAATGCAACCCTTTATACCAACAAATTTCAAAAGCAAGTCTGACTGGAAAAAAAAAAAAAACAACCAACGAACCAACAACAACAACAAAAAACAAACAAACAAAATCTTTTACCAAATTTTGCACCAGTAAGTTTTGTTGTATGAGAAGAATATTCAACTTTCGACACAAAATGAATTTCATAAGACTTAAGATACTTCACAGTTTTCTTAAATTAACTTACTAAAGTAAAATTTCCCAAACAGGCCAATAAGTAAGGAGTACATAATACTCGGAACTTTTCAAATTATTCATATAAGTAACTCAAAAGCAAAAATTCTAAAACCTTGTTGTTAAAGATCCTGGTGGATTACCAGCAGAAAAGTTGATATAACTGTATAGATTCTCAGTGAGTGAGCAGTGCTACAAAGTAGAAGATATTAGCAATTTAATCTCACTTCTTCCCTTCAAGAACGTGATACTAAGAGCAAAAAGACAGCAATTGTACATAAACAGTTCTATCCAGTCAATAAGACTCACAGTTTTAGGCTGCTTATTAATAAAAATAGCGAAAAACATGTAAAAATGTACTAAATCCAGTACAAAATTGAACAAACATGTTGAATTTTATAAGAAATCTTTACATTTTATAGTCTGTTTCATAAAAAATATTGGCATTGATTAGTCAACAATAGGTAATGTAAGTAATAGGTAGACAGACTATGTTAAAGAAAGAGTTTATGTCTGTATTTCTGTTTAATCAAAGATTAGAATAAAAGCTAACAAAGGTTCCGGGTGTAGCTTTCTGTCTTGCAGTTCACCTTTAATGTCAATGGCAATTTACTTTTTCAATTACTCTATCCTGGCAAAGTTTTTCTCATATTCGCTATAAAACTTCATGAAGAATCTTGTCTTCATAGAAAGGTAAGATCTGATTACTTTGATGACACAGGGAGGAATTTCTTTACGTAGTAATGTATCAGACAGTGCAAAAGAATGACAGAAACAGCTGGATTCTCTCTTTCATTCTGTTCAACAACCACAGGAAGTCCTGTAAATTGACATAATTCAAAATGTGCTCTACCAAGAATGTGCTTTCTCACACAGAAATTCAGCACTCAAAATTCAACATTGTTATGTAAATAGTGTGTTGTTTCACAAGATATATTTGCATAGGTCAGCAACAATTTCAGGTGATATAAAGGTAAGAAAGGAGACTAGCCAGAGTAATTCTGTTCTCTTGTTCAATTAAAAAATATATATATATATATAAATATATGCATGCATACAGAGTCACATATGATTTTTGTTTTTGCCTTTACATGCCTGCTACTTGCCAGATGGCTTTGCCTAATGTGTATGGAGAAAGAAATAGTACTCATTTATCTTAAGCTCTTCAAAAACACTAAAAATTATTAAATGAAACAAGATCAATGCTACATTTTAGTTGCACATTTTAGGGACCAATCTTAGATTTGTTTCACATTATTCAGAGTGATAGGATGCTTATAATATGGACTATGCTTGCTGCCACTCTATCAATACTTTAATGATAATAGTAATCTCACAATTGGCACTACAAAACCCAGAAGCCCACATAATTATCTACATGTAGATAAATCTTTCATGTAAAAATAGTTCAATAATACATGTGATAAGGAATTATTGAAGGGAACAAGTACTCTGCAATTTTTAGATCTTTCATGCCTACAAGTTATTCCAGGTTGAAGTTTAGGTTCCACAGTTGATCAAACTCTACACCAGCTCAGTGTGAATCTATGAAAACATGACAGTCTTGCATCCTGCAAGCAAGACCAAGTTTCATTTTTTTTTTTTTTTTTTTGCACACAATGTGAATAATAATATATAAAAAAAGATTTTGATGGAAAAGAACATTAAAACTACTCAAAAGTATACTAAAGCAAAAGAGAGTAAATTGTAACATCTGTTTAGAATTCCAGAATCAAATAAAGTTTGGTAGTTTTTAGCTGTAATTTAAGATCTTCTTCCATGAAAATTAAAACACACACACACACACACAAAATAAAAATAAAAATTAAAAAATTAAACCAAAGACCCCAAAAATGTACACTAGTGACAATACCTAACCTTCCTCATACTCTTGACCACTAAATATTTTCAAAAGCTGTCTCAAACTTCATTCCTCTGGACATATGCAACTGCACTGAAACACAGCAATGGACCACTTAAATGTTGGTAGGCTGGACTTATCTAGAACTCCGCTCTCCTTCCAAATTATTGATGTTAAATGTAGAATACAGTTAGACTAAAATTATGGGATAAAAATCACAATAAACAACAAACAACTATTGTTGAGTTTCATAGAATCATGGAATACTTTGGGTTGGAAGGGACCTTAAAGACGATCTAGTTCCAACCCCCCTGCCATGGACAGGGACACCTTCCACCAGACCAGGTCACTCAAAGCCCCATCCAGCTTGGCCTTGGACACTTCCAGGGATGGGGCATCCACAACGTCTCGGTGCAACCTCTTCTAGTGTCTCACCACCACTCTCATTGTGAAGAATTTCCTCCTAATATCTAATCTAAATCTACCCTCTTTCAGTTTACAGCCATTGCGCCTTGTCCTGTCACTACAAGCCCCGGTAAAATGTCCCTCCTCTGCTATAGTGCAGGCTCCCTTTTGGTACTGGAAGGCTGCAATAAGGTCTCCCCCAAACCTTCTCTTCTCTAGGCTGCACAACCACAACTCCCTCAGCTTGTCTTCATAGGAGAGGTGTCCCAGCCCTCTGATCATCCTTGTGATTCTCCTCTGGACTTGTTCTAATAGGCCCATGTCCTTCTTATGCTGGGGACCCCAGAGCTGAAGACAGCACTCTTGGTGGCATCTCAGGAGGGTAGAGTAGTGGGGGGCAGAATCACCTCCCTCGACCTGCTGGTCATGTTTCTTTTGATGCAGTCCAGGATACTGATGGCTTTCTGGGCTGCAAGCATACATTGCTGGCTCACGTTGAGCTTCTCATCAACCAACATCCCCAGGTCCTTCTCCTAAGGGCTGCTCTCAATCCATTCTCCACCCAGCCTGTGTTTGTGCTTGGGATTGCCCTGACCCAGGAGCAGGACCTTGCACTTGTCCTTCTTGAACTTCATGAGGTTTGCATGGTTCCACCTCTCAGGCTTGTTCAGGTCCCTCTTGATGGCATCCCTTCCCTCCAGTGTGTTGACCGCAACACACAGCTTGGTGTCTGTTAACCTGTATAACGATGGTTCCATCTACCAGATCTATATTGGAGGATTTGTATTCCAGCCTACGATTAAAGCTAAATTGTGTCATTTGTATATCCACAAACATGTTCATGGGAGAATAAAAATGAGATTCAACTAGTTACTAAACTACTCTACATACAGCCATGTTCATGGTTCTGAATAGAAATAGGGCAGTTCTTAAAGTAGTACTAATGGAAGCTGCTGTGAAACTTCACTTCATTAGTGAATTAGGCTACACAGCACAGATGAACACAGAGCTTTTTGCTTAGCTTTTAAATTATTTTAATGAAAGAACATAACACATACAGGAAAGAAATAGATTCAATAGCTACAGACTCAGTAGTAACAGCATAAGTCTGAAATGAGTATGTCAGGTGTCAGGCTTAATGTGATGGGCCTTTACATGGATCTTTTTTTTTTTTTTTTTCTAGTACTTTACTAGATTTCCTATGTACAAAGTTCATAGCTATCTTTTAAAAAGTTGAGGAAGATAAAGTTGTTTGTTTGTAAGAAAAATAAAATGTATCATAATAGGTTTATTTTTACCACCTCTTTTACAGGCGGTATATTTACCTTTTTTGCTGTTAATATGAGATTAAAAAAAAAAAAATGTAGATTGGAAAAAGTTCTGTGTTTTGGTACAATGATTCTCTATTGATATTTTATTCCTTTTTTAAATAAGGTTCAGTATTATCTTTGCTTTGAAGTTGTACGTAGCTACTGAGCAAAAAAGTACGTGAAAGTTTTTAAACACAGCATATCTCCTAAACCCTTGGAGTTTATGGGGATTACGATATATTTTCTTCTTTCCCAGCAGTGACAGTTCTATGTCTTTTTTTGAGTTGAACCAACAAGCCAGCATGGCATATTGTCATCTTCAAGTCACAACAGCTACAGAAACAAGCAACAAGACCCTCAAACTACATTTACACTGAAGTAGCAAGACAAGCATAATCTATCTATCAAAGGAATTGTACAATCAAGTGCTCCAACTACTGCAAACTCAGCCCAAGTGTAATTTGTATTGACTAGATTTGAACAGGAAGAGCAATGATAAAACCAGAAATAATTATTACCCACAGCTTTAAATACACCTGACACCAAAAAACTGGCTGCATGCTGTAATGTAGATATTGCTACAGTGACAAAGGGAAATGTCTGAACTGTGAATATGTGCTTCCAATTTTTTATTCAGCTTAAAGTGTTTTGTTTCTATTCCTCAGGTTTATGACTCCAAGAAAATAGTTTCTGAATTGTTTCAGTGACCTTCTTTTTCAAATATTAAAATGTTTATCTCTAATCCTTTCAGTCTTCTTTTTCATTTAAATCTATAAAGTGAAGAGTTTGATTATTTATAATTCCATCAATGTGATTACATAGAACATAGTTTAAAAATAAGAAATTATTAAGGAACAATAACATTAAGGATTTTTTGTTAAAATATATTTAAATATAGACAAAATTTTTGTTAAGACACAGCTGATGTTTTTATAAAGATTCTTGCTTGTTTTGTACCAGTCAATTTTAAAGTTACTGCAAAAGGAAAATAAATGCCAAATCCTATTATTGTTAATATTGAACTTGATGTGAGCTGGAAGTTCTGCCTTTCATGGAGAAGACTAAGAGATTTGGTCTACAATACCTCTCCATAAAATCAGATTATTTTGTTCTCTTACAAATTAAATCATCAGGAAAGAGTTTACAAATCTATATGCATGTGAGGGAAAACAGAACAAAAAGTAGCTAGGGCTGGAATATGTAATTACACAGTTTGAATGCCTAAACCATGATAGGGTTGCTTACAGATCTTCACATAAGGAGATATACTGTGCTACCTTCCTCCCCCTTCCCTGAAACATCTCTGCAACTACATTAAATTTTGAGTCCAGTTATCTCCCTACTAACCTTCCATTTACACAGCTCTGTCATCACTTTTGTTAGTTACCGTTTTCAGGAACTTGCTGTCAGCACTCAACAGAAGCCCCATGGCCCCAACAAGAATGAAGGGTCTGCAGACTGAGTACATGCCCTGAAATAAGGAGCAGGGATGTAGCCAGAAAGAACACCTGCTTTCTGCTTGAGTAAGCACTCTGACAGTTACCTCCTAAAAGACCGCCCAAAAATCATTTTGCAAAAATTATTGACATTGTTGAAATTTCACTTTTTATAACAGCAGCACTATTTGCTAAATTGTAAATAATTTCTAGTGGATGGCTTAATAAGTAACATGCAGTAACACATCCAATAGAGAAGATAATTACTTGATTGTCAAATGGAATAACAACAGTTTTCCCTGCAGTGAAATCTCCACCACTGTAATTAGGTTATGTCATACTTTACCCTGAAGGGAATATTAAAAACACAAGACCAGCGAGTTCCATCCACTGTATTTTTCTATTTATAGCTTAGTGCTAAATTGCTGCCTTCATGATGCAGCAAAGACATCAATAACAGAATAACAGCTCTTCTGTTGCTCAATTAAGTTTGCTACATGGATATTAATGTAAATATGGATCTTGTAAGAGTGTTCTGTTGATTAATCATTTGTAGTGTAATAGAAATTATATGAATGATGATTCTAAAAGGAAAAAAATAAATAAATAAAAAGAAGGGAATATATACAAATAGTGCAAAACAAGTAGCAGTAACCGTATCTGCCTAGGATATACATATACTGACACATTGACTGTATTGAACATTTCATTTTTTTTTCTTAGTTCCCTGTGCAACACCAAAAAGAAAACCTTAAAAGCAACTTATAGCAACTGCTCGGTTACAGTCTGATGTGATATAAAGAATCACCTACCATCTATGAGCCCATTTTGCAAAATGAGATACAAAATTATTCATTTAGATCTTACCGCATATTTGTTTGTGTTCTTGTTTATATATAAAAATTGTTATTCACTAGAGTAAATGCTGTTTGGTTTTCCATGTGTATTTGATAAATAGGGAAACTGAATGCTTTTATGCCTAATGTAAAATTGTGCTGCATTTCTTTTTCCTTAGAAAACCAGATTATATTGCTAAACGAATCACTTAATGGAAAAAAAGTACCAGAAGGAAATGGGTTTGCAAAGCGTTCAGTGAGTTGGGTGAATCTTAAAATGCTTGACATGTATAAAATGGAAAACAACAGTAGCTTCATTTTCTCCTATGAAGTAAAGGTTGGGGAGGTGTCTGGTTCAAGATCCTAGCTTTCTTTTCTTAGAAAAATGAGATTACTTTGTAAAATAAACTATAAAATAGCATAGGTGCAAGATGAAGTCAGGACAAGGAATTATTTTGAACAGAGACTTTTGTTAGATTTGTTCTTTTTTTTTTTTTTTTCTTAAAATGTTCTGTTGCATTTTTACAGGTGACACATGAGCAAACCCTCTCCCCAGTCTCAGAGGGCTCCAATACCAAGCTTATAATGGATTAATAGGAAACTGCATTTTTATTCTGTCCATGTATTGGATACCTTTGTCAGAAAGACCTAAAGACTTTATTATTATTATTTGATTTATTTTTACTATATTAAATTGAACATCATGATCTTTGGAGGAGCAGGAAAACTGATAATGCATGTGACAGGCGTAGAATCTAATCATCTAAAAGGCCTGGACATCTGGGAAGGCTCAAGTCATGTCAATGACAACTAGAAATGTTTTATAAAGTCCTCTTTATAAGTTATGAAAAGCACCCTGATTTCCTACATATTTATATTGGATTATTAAAGAGGACTAAGAGGGAAGACTTCCTCCCTGTCCCTATTTTCTGAAACAGAGACTAAATTTGTGATATAACAGTGCAAAAATGGAATGGAATTTCTGATTAATGGATTGACATCAAACAACCTGTGTATGTTAAGATTGAGTATCACACTTATTATTACTTATATTTTTCTTGCCATTGCCTTACTTCTCAATGCTCTTCCTGTTTAAAAAAAAAAAAAAAAAAAAACAGCTT